>JAQMYF010000005.1:15738284-15753438 GCA_030014195.1 Neosilurus mollespiculum | reverse complement strand
GAGCCCCCCCCCCCCCCCCTCAACAAAATATAATATATGAATGAATGAATGAACAAGCGCTGATTTCATATTTTGGATTTTTGCCAGGTGTTGTGTCTCTCTCTCTCTCTCTCTCTCTCTCTCTCTCTCAATCTCTTGCGCACACACACACTCTCTCTCTCTCTCTCTCTCTCTCTCTCTCTTTAAACCAGTAGTGCTGGGAAAATGGGTCACCTCATTGAACCAATGAGCCAAATCGATGAAGTCATAGCATGCTGTGAATAGCCAGACTAACGATGTGTGTGTGTGAGTGTGTCTAGGTTGTATTCACGGTTAGAGCTCAGGGTTAAAAAGTTAGCTCATTGTAATTATTCGGGTCAGCGTCTCTCCATTGAAAGAAGCCAAAATTAGAGAACTTCCCACGCTTTCAACAGCCCGGCGTGGCAAAGCTAGCAGAAAAAAGGGCCTGAGAGTTGTAAATAATTAACTACATTTCCTCTAATGCTCTTTAAATGTGCTTGAACTGAAGAATAATCCGACATTTCAACTCAACGCCTTCTGTTTTTCTCTCTCTTACAGAAGGAGCTCAGTTTGCCCAGGAGAGGGAGCTTGTAAGTAAATGTTCTAGCGCTTGTTATACCGCAGCTATGAACCGGGTTATATAAAGTTCACATGCACACTGTGTTTTATGGAAACCTCGTACTGATACGATTGGTATAAATCTTATTGCTGAACTGTGTAAATGTGTGGAGTGGGATTGTTTCGGGATGTTGAATCATCCATTGCATACATCAGCATCAGTCCACTCCCAAACCACGAAACTCTTTTCCAGTCTTACAATATAACTGCTTTTGGTAAATGTACTGTAATATTTTATATTAATAGTATAGGATGCTTTTTAATAAAATACTATTGCATACGAATAATATAAATAGACCTAGATTGTTTTCTCATCAGGCCATAAAATAAAGCTGCATCATTAAATAGACCATCATAAATTAAATGTAGCTTTGAGAATAAGGAAATCATTTTCTAAGATGTTTGTGAGGATTTTATAGCTGTAATGTTTTCTGTAATGGATGGAAACTAACACGTGCAATAAAGACCTATACTAAAACTGTGGGAAAACCACAGACTGGCAACCCTGATGGTGAATGTCGCTTAAGCTGACTTTTTTTTTTTTATGTAATTACCCCCCCCCCCTTCCCGGGGATTTAAAAGAAAATTATAATATCATTTTTAGACCTCAGCCATGTCTTCAGCAATATGTAATTCTTCATTTGTAATAATACTAATTTATTTATTTATTTGGATTTCCCCCCATTTTTCTCCCCTAATTTTAGTCATATCCAATTCTCACGACCACCACCGACCAGGGAGGGGCATAAGCAAGCACACGCCCCCTTCGTGACATGCGATGCTGCCGCCCTCCTCTTTTCGAACTGCTTCGCATGCGTATTTGGAGGCGGCCTAACACACTCGGTGGGAAAGCGCCATCCACCCCTCGTACAAATGAGCTCACAGATGCCCATGATTGGCTGGTGATCGCTGTGAGTGACAGGGGAGTGAGCGTATGCCATCCCTCCCTCCCGTGAGAGCTCAGCCAATTATCTCCCATGGACACTCGGTCACGGATGGCATCATAATACTAAGAAATTAATTATAAGAAATTCAGCACTCTATTATTATTATTATTTCTTTTAATAATAATAATAATAATGGGCTTTTCCGCTTTTACGTTATCGCGTTTGGTTTTATCGGCATCCTCCAGATACTGTTGCATCATATTTCTTCCGATGTTATTTTAAATGTCAAAAAATCTCCCAAAAACCTTTGTGCAAAAATTCATTGTTTTGGTGGAACACATGTTTGGCATCTGTCAATCAACTGTTTCTTTACGCTGTCATTGGTTAACTCAACTGAACTCCGTGCACACCCACTTCATGACTCTGCATGGTCGATTGTCGCTAGTCACTTGCTGTGTGAATCTGGCTTAGGAAATGATTAAAATATCTTCAGTGCATCAATTGCACTTCATTAAAAAGCTGTTTGACCACAGCTAGCTTTGGCTAACTCTGCTAGTCGGCTCACTAGCTGCTAGCAAACTTCACTATCTCAGTCTTGATTAGTGTATTTATAGTCTCAGTGATTTATTTAATCATGTCTAAACATGTCAAAATAAAGCATATTCACAACACTTATCACTTAAATTAGCTCCTGAGCTAGCAGTAACAAACTAGCTTACATTTGTGATGAGTCAACATTAGCTGATTTGAGCTAGCTAGTGCTAGCTAGCCCTGCTAATGTGTACTAAAGAAGCTCATATTTGTGATAGTATGAGAGAGATGTTTCTGACAAATATATATGAGTATATGTCATGTTCTCACTATTTTTCTTTTGTTATTGCTAACATTAGATAGCTTAGCTAGCAGCTAGATTATGCTAGATTAGCATGTGACTTCTGAGGTGAAAGTTTTTTGGAAAATGTGTCATTTTTAATAGTGTTATTATACAATTTACAAGTATTTAATTAGAGTCTCTTCAGTCATTTGGAAAAAAAAAAAGATGAAAATATTTGAGTTTAAAAATGATTTCAACAGTTTTTTTTCCCTGTCAGTTTATGCTACGCTGTAGCATAGCATAAGAAGTGCAATTCTCTTGTTGGTGTTTCATAGTAAAAGCTATCTAATAATTCATTGAAATAATGAAAATCAATATTTATGTATTTTGTTTTATTTTATTTATTAATGTATTTATTTATTTGTTTGTTTGTTTGATACTGACACATGATGCATCAAATTGTCATTGTCTTCAGATTTCTTTTCCTCTTTGCCAGTAAATTTGCGGTTACTTGTGCATATCTTTAGCTTTGTTACGGTCCTACAGCATTCACACGGTTTGCGTGTTTCTCTCATCTGCATCTGTCCTGACCTCCTGTGAAGAATTTGTAGGGTTTGTGTTAACCCGTCACTCAGTAAAGTTAGCATGGCTCCACATCTCCGCTCTAGCTTTAGCATTCAAGGCTCTCCGGCTCTGTCGTGACACCTAGCCGTGGATTTTGGCGGCCTCTGCCCATTTCTTCCTTTAGCACATATGAGATTTCAGCCTGTGGCTAACTATATATCCAGTGTTTTGGGTGACCGTTGATGACACACGACTGTTCTGGGTTGTGTAAGAGAACAGCGCTGTTTATGCAGAGAGTTTAAAGATGGAGCTTTAACCCCTTTCGGAGATTTTGGCTCGTAGTTTTCTGGGAGATCGTCCAAGAAAACATGGAATGAGTGAGAGGATATGATCCAGGGAATGATTTACAGGCTTTAGAAACACATGCTGCTGATCCCATGTAAACAATATCGCATTTCCGTTCAAGGTTTATTGTGATGGCGTTAGCTGTAGATGTGTGTGTGAGTGTGTGTTTCCAATTATCTAAGGGCTGACATGGTGGGTTTCTTGCATAGTTACCTAAAACCGTGACCTTCTACAATATATGTGGAATATGGCGTCTACGTTTGCCAAACCGCTTAATTCTATTGGGCCATCTCAGTTGACACTGGTGGGTGAAGGCTTGCCAGACCATCGCTAAGCCAACACACGTACAACCACACCTTGGGGCAATTTGGTACATCCATTTACCCAAATGTGTACGTCTTTGGGCTGAGGGATGAAACCAGTGTACCTGGAGGAATCCCATGCAAGCGAGGGGAGAACATGCAACCTCCACACAAATGCCTGAGCCCGGGACTCGAACCCAGACCTTCTTGCTGTGACGCAGATGTGCTAACTACTTCGCCACCATGCCACGAAATATGGTGTCTGTAATGGGCTGATAATTATTTTCAAGTCAGTACTTCCTTTTAGAAGATTCTACAACTGTCCCAATTATATATGTTTTCCTCCTGATTATTTGAGGGAATATCATACATGGTTGATTCACCGTTATACAGGACCACAGCTGTCTACAAGCCAGATGGCATGCGAGCTGAGCCAAGATTTATAGACCTAGAAATGGTGCAAACAGTCAAAACAGTTAAAAAAAAAAAAAAAAGGGAAAAATTACCTTTTTTTTCCCCCACCAGACTTCTTTTTCAAACCGCCATAGTAGTGATTAAATAATAATAAATAATAGATATATATTGATTAAATACCAATTAAATTTGTAGCTATACCAGTTAAATAACAATTAAAATTCGGTATCAAAATGACTTGAATACAAACGTTTCCATCCATTTAAGTCAAATCTTTGTCTAAACATCAAAAAACTGATCCAAGAAAATATCTTCTGTCATAGCTGTTTATCGGGCTCACATAACATTGCATTTAATAAGACGCAGACCTTGACCATCACAGACGAGGGGTCTTCCTTGGTTTTATTAAAGTTCTGTCTCATCTATCCGCTTCAAATCTGGCAGTTTCAGCAGGATAACTCAAAAAATAAGTCGCATACCTCTGCAAAAATTTCAGAATGCCTCAGTGTACACGAACAATAAATTGAGTCAAAAAAAAAAAAAGCTTTTGCAGTGCATGTGCAATAGCATTCATGTATTCTTTAATTTAAGGAGAGTTAAGTAAATTCTCATGACTTTGCAGTGGTGAAATTGTCAAAATTATGAAAATCACACCATTAGAATTTTGTTAAATTTGTGAAAAAACTTCAATTCAGTGGAAATTGGCGCTAGGTGCTAGCCTAAGCTGGTTGCGTCTCATCATGCATGTCTCTGCAAGATGTGATGTTTCTTCATAATTGTCTTCAAAAAAAGTAATGTGTTTGTAATTGTTAAAAGTTGCGAGCAGTCACGTGATCAACTTCTGTAATACAGAACTATTTTTCATATTATAGCGTACCAATAGCACTTCTTTGTGACACTTTCACGATATGAACACGTGACGCGGTATTATTTAATTTCATTTGTACGACCAAACTCTTGTTTAATGTTTGTGAACGGAATCGTATATGATTTGTAGTTGCACCTAGTTTTATTTTATTTGGACATTCACTAATTTATATCTGATTTAATATCTGTATACTGTTATTATTGCCGGTTAACTTGCCTTATGTGAACTGATGGATTCATGGCATATCCTTGCGGTTGCGCACACTCATGGGAGTCTTTTCAGATGGCTAATGCAAACTATCACCTAGATTTTAGCAGATTATTACTTCGATAATGTAAGTAAAAATCACCAGATAATGAAAATATGCACATGTTCATATGTAACAGGAGAGTTTGGAAGGCTAACGGTGACCCTGCTTTGTTTGAGGTCACATAACGCCACCTTGTTGTTGATTATTTTAAGCATGCCAAGCCTTAGTTGAATGACAGATATAAATAAACACAGACATACGCGGTTGCATATCTTAATGGTGGCTACAGGCACGGTTTAGTCAGAGGAGAACAGTGTGATAAGGATAACAAGTTACTGTTAAAAGTACAAGAGAGTCTTTTCAATGCATCTCAGAGAAATTTTCATGTATCTTATAAAGGTATTGCTTTGAGCTTCCTAACGAAAGGAAAGTCCACTTTGTTAAGACTTAAGAATTCTTTATAGAGGTTTAGATGTGGGATTTCTTTCCCCCCAGTTCTGTCCTGGACTCTTAACCTGGGACTTATGTGGGGAAAAAAAAAATCGCTCTTGATGAAGATACTGAACTTGTTGCAACATGAACAGGCTGATCATGAGCTTGAAATAAAAGGTTTCTAGACTCTGCAGTCGTGAGCTCGGCACCTGTTGGAGCAAAAGCCGCTTCACGCTGATGGGATCCATTACTGTGGAGAGATTAGTCCGAGAAATGGCACGCCCAAAACCCGTGAGCGCTTCCAAGCAAGTTTATTGCTGGATATTGGCAGCTTGATGTCGTTATAACATGTTGAAACTGTCTTATGACATGCAGAAATTTTTACCTTTATCTTCACGTCACCGATTAAGGAACATTTAGGTTTCTTTACTAAATGTACTGCTTTAAAAAATTTATTTTTCAAGTCGTTCCTCAAAGCATGGCCTTTCCCCTATTGGTGGACGTACATTATGTTGGGGTGCGTATCTGGGACAGGTCAGACAGGTTTGTTTTCACCTGTTATATATTTAGTACATATGTGTGTCTATTTTTATGCCGCCACTCATATCACTCATTAGGAGTCATGTTCTGAAAGAGATGTAAAAGAAGAGCTAGATCCACCATGCTCCCTAAAATGCCATGGTTCATTCAGTGGGTAGGGCTTTGGGGCAACCAGACAAAAGAATCCAAACGTATAAACTTATTGGAATTGTTAGAACGTGGCGAGCCATGCGAGTTGATTCGGATGCAGAAATGCATTTGATGTGGTTTCTAGTCTGTTTCAGCTCAAAGTGTTGACTGACTCACTTCATTATAGGCAGAGCAGGGAATCATTATTTATTTTTTCCTACGGAGGTCTCAGAAATGGTCTCCGATGGCAGTTTTAATTGTCCCAAGGCACCTGTAACTGTCCTAAATACGGAACTACGGTATGCCCTTTTAAAAATATCACCACAAAATAATACAGAGACATGAAAGAATATAATGGACGGATGGGGTAGTAGTACTTGTACTGCTTGTACAAAAAGAAGAGAGAACTAGAACTGAGGAGTATCCAGGTTGGAGGATGAAATGCCCCCGAACAAGCACACCTGTTTTTCATTCATTCATTCATTTGACAAACCGCTTAATCCTACTAAGGTTGCAGGGAGGCTCAAGCCTATCTCAGCCGACTCTAGGTGAAAGTGGGCTACACCCTGAACAGCTCGCAGGGCAAACATTTTGGAACAGCCAGTTAGCCTAATGAGCCTGGCTTTGGACTGTAGGAGGAAACCGGAGGACCCAGAGGAAACACACGGAAGCCCGGGGAGAACATGCAAACTCCACACAAAAACACCCTCGCCGAGCCCAGGACTCAAACCCAGGACCTTCCCGCTGTGAGGCTAATGTGCTAACCGCTACGCCACTGTGCCACACAGAACTGTTTTTATTTAGCGAATTGATTTGCACCTACATTTATTTTTCTTGCGTACTCCTGAAAGTCTGTAATGCTAACCCAAATAAGTGTGTAGAGAAGAAACAGCACGTCCACTTTGATGTTTTTTGGGTTTATTTTTTCTTTCTTCTTGCCTAATTGAGAGTAGTCAGTAATTCCGTTTTTCATCGCCGTACATCACTGAAGTTAGTGCTACTATGACTATGCTAACCTAGCTAGCATATAATTGCTTAGCATTATAATGTTGAAACAAAACTTTCTAGTATTCTAGTACAAGATTTTCTAGTATTTTTCTTACTAAATCCCACAATCCACTTGGATTAAGGCACCGGATCACTTCAGTCACCTTTGCCCTGCTGAACTTGGGTCTTGAGTCAAAGCAAATAACCAACGTCCATGTGATGTCCCGTTTCATTTTGGCGATGAGCGTCAGGACATTTTGTAGAGGGTTTGTGCATTGTTGAGGTCTTGCCATGATGATTCTTGCACAGTTTGTGGCACAAAAGATGGCATTGAAATGCAAATGAATGTTTTGGAGGACACTGCAGTCTGAATAATCCATTAGTGCAAGATGAAAATTAATATACCAAAATAAATTGAAAAAAATATTTTGATGGAAAAAATAAAAAAAGAATGAGTGTTTTGTGAGGCTTCATTGATGAGGTTTGGTGTACAGATGCTAAAAATCCATACTCGGTGTTTGGCTCTGCTGACGTAAGGGTCTTCCACCGGTGGAGGAGGGGTGGGCTGGATCCCAGGCATGCATGTTTGTGTATGAGAGAGAGAGAGGGAGAGAGAGAGAGGGATGGGAGGAGAAAGAGAGCCATTGTCCAGCCTCTTAGCTCTCCACAGGCGACTGACGATCTCGTCTGGCAGCTAGAGGTACAAGTATAAAGACAGGGAGTGGGGTGAAGGAAAAAAAAAATCAGGACCGTTTGTATTCTGTCCTAGTTTAATGTGTCGTGAGTTTCTGCGAGGGGAAACAAAAAATATCATGTGCACAATAGATCAATCGAGTCTTGCACAGCCATGAAAGCCCAGCGGGAGAGGTTAAGGATTCCGGGGCTGACACTCGAGTGAGTATTTCCTCTCTTTTGTGTTTTGCATCGTCTTCGTTTACGTGGAGAATCATTGAGAGGTGCAGCGTTACCACAGAAGCAGCTTCTGCAGCATGCACTAAGAGAACAGGGATTATACATAATAATAAAGCTAGTCAAGGTCTGCAGGGTTGAAACTGATCTCAGGGCAGTTTTGGGATGCGCTCTTGTATTAGGGTGTAGGTAAGAGGATCTGATCTCGGATCAGTGAGAATCGGAGCTTGATCAGTGTTTCCGAATGGACACTAGAGAGCCGCAGCTGTAGAACCTGCCAGCTTGGCTGTCTGTTTGGACGAGGTGACGTATAAAGATATGGCTCCTGTTCCCCACTCCGTGACGACGATGAGGATGAGGATGATGTGTCGCCCAGACGTCCGAATTACCCTTGTAGAGACCCCATCAGTGCCATGTCATATTCGTCCCGTCTCATATTCACCATATGCCCTCGTTGAATACTATCTCATCATGTTTACAGAGGTCACGGCAAGCTAATGTTTACATCTGCTGTAGATGCGAGTTGCATCACCGCTTGTGTTGCTAAGTGCACCATGCATGCTTACCTCCTGACACGTCCCTTCAGCACTTTCAGGTGACGTGATTGGTTTAGCTTATCAGTGAGCTTCTGCACCAGCAAGAACGCGGTTATGCACATCAGGGCCTTCGGAAAACAGCCTGGGCCGAGCAGATTTGGAGGTCACTTTGCAGTATTAGTTTTAAGCCCCATATCTTGTGTGTATATGAAGGTTGGAAAAGGTAGGACTAATACTAAAAGAATTAGTATTAGTATACTAATTAGTATACGAGTATGGTTGCATACTGTATATGGACCTGATTGCTGGATTGTTGACATTATAATACTGATATTGATTAAAAATCTGAACAGCTGTGTAGAATTTTCTCAATGTTTGTTCATTAGGTTCTATTTGGATCAAATTGCAGCCGTCAATCAATGCTGTGGTTCTGCTCTGTGGTAACGTCTGTGATTGTGCAAAGTAGATATGACAAATTGAGAGTAGAACAGAACACGGTGGTCACAAACCCTGCTCCTGATCCAGCATCCTGCCTGTTTTATCTCCTACCAAAATCTCTTTTAACTGATCAATAACTTCTTGAGGCAATAATTAGATGCTCAGGTGGGCAGGATTAGGGGTCTTCATGGTGGTAGCTCTCCAGGAACAGGGTTGGTGACCACCGACATACAATTTCCAGAGAATCAGGACAGAACGAAGTAGACGCTCAAAATTCTTGATGATGTGGAAATGGTGGACGGTCCATTGGTTTCACCTCCAACAATCTTAGAAGCACTATGCAGGACTTCTGTCCAAAAAAAAAAAACCCTGTCCTTTTTCTCGAGAAACTTTGTTTTTGTGATTTTGACAGTGCAATTCCTTTCTGGATTCTTGCTCAGAATTAGTAGTGCATGATTGGGTCCAGAATCTTGAGACCGGTACTGAAAAAATTCCCCCCCATTTTTGTGTAATGGAACACGAACGTTTTTCATTACAAATCACGTTATCAGCAACAACTCGAGTGAAATATATGCTGCTCATCCAAGAGAAAAGTTCTGCAATCTAATATGTTGTTGGACGGCCTGTAGCTGTGATTGCAGCTCGTAATCCCCATGGCATTGTTGCTCCAGTTTGGTGCGGTCGAGGCTCAGCAACATTAAGTCGCAATAAAATGAAGTCGGCTGATGAGCTGAATGTACTGAATAAGCAGGTTATCACATCACTGGACTTTTTCTTCCCTGATGGCACGGATGTAAAATTGGGACTCCGATAGTGAAAGAGTGGTTCAGGGGGCACGAGGAATCATTTTCACATATGTATTGGCACCCCAGAGTCCTGACCTTAACCCTGTGGAAATTTTTGGGATGTGCCGGAGAAGACTTTATGGAGGGGTTCGGTTTTCCCCTAATCAGCTCAAGATGTCACTGAGAAACGAACCAACACTGGATGGAAATAAATGTGAAGTCGCTTAAGTTTGCTGAAACAGTGCCATGGTAATCATGTGCCGTACTCAAGGCTACAGGCGGGACAACAAAATATTAGCGTGTGCAATTTTATTTTTGGCCAGGTAGTGTAGAATCTTAGAAATATTTGCATGAAATTCTGTATTTCTTAGCATTCAGTATGTCCACACAAATAAGTAGTTTTATAGTACTCTGCATGCACCTTTCGCGGTATAATACAATATTCATTATATATTATAATACTGTTATAAAGATACAAAACGAGTGTATAGAATAGTCCGAGATATGTAAAGCCGTCCAGTGGGTCAGCATTTACGAACGGTGATTTGACTTGCAGCCTCACTCCAAGAAGCCTGAGCCCGACTCCCACAAGCCCTTGCAGCCCATGCAGCCCACTGCACGCCTTTCATTTTTGGAGGTAAGAGCACGCTTCTTCGACATTTTGTGTTTCAGGAGCCGAAAGGGCCGAGCGAGGTTTTACGCTCTGATGTTACTTGAGTTGATTTTCAACAGTAAACACTCAAAGTGAAAAGGCTAAACGGTCTTCGTTTAATGATGAGTTATGCTCATTTCCTTTTTGCAAACGCTTTTATATTATTTAATAGAAAGGGACGGTGGGTTTATGTAACGCGCTGAGCTTTTGTGTCGGCCCTCTTTAAAGTGCAAAATAGGATTTGTGGCTGAATTGAGTGGCTGATGGAGGAAACGAGGTCAATCCAGATCTTAAGAAAATAGGAAGCCGTTCTAGGGGAAAATTAGGTTTTGAAATATTCCATTTAAAAAAAAAAAAAAAAAAAAAAAAAAAAAGGAAAGAAGCTATATGTTTGAGTTTAATTAAAATGGAATAAAGCAGGATAGGAAGGGATTTCCTGGATCCCTCTGAGATCAAATCTTACTGCTTTTGATGTGCTTGCAAATTTTCTGGATAGACGTGTGTATTATCAGACAGTGTTTGATTACTGAAAGCGCCGACCATGACGTCCACCAATCACTCTTAATTTCTCTTGTCTGTATCTGGGCTGGCTAGTGAAATGCACCTTTGAGCCATTTTGAGTTCAATCTGTTCATGATTACTGAAAATATTTGAAAAAAATTAGCTCCTGCATTTGGAATGTCACAAACGAAGCAATGATGTGCAAAATTCTGGTCTCATTTATTTAACGAAAATGGGATTTTATCTTATTTTTTCAACAAACATATAGAGGAATGATTAGTGTAGTCATATAGCTAGTCTTTTTTCCCCCTCAGGATAGCTACAAGGTAAGAGATAAATAAACAAGAGCATGGATCTCGGTCAAGCTGAAAAAGTACACAGTGACCCCTGCTGGGCCTGCAGTAAAACTACACTTCCAAAAAATCGTCCTATACCACAATGTTAAGGAATTCTTTAAAAAAAAATTCCCATATCCAGTACTTGATTTGGATCATCTCCAAAGCCCCAAACCAAACCAAAAATATAACCTCCTTGACTAAGGTAATAAAGGACAGTAATGCACAAGAAAAACAATGAATAAAAAGTGGAAGTTTCATGGCAGACCTTTAACATAACACCTTTCATGAATCCACCACTGACTCTACCTTGGATATCTATGACTAAACGCAACACTTGTTTTGTAGACAGTTGGCGGCTTCCTTGAGCAAAGTCATCACAGTGAATCGTGGCTCTAACCACAAGTAAAGCGAGTTCGCATCTCTCCTGATTCAGGTCTCTGTGGGTGCCTTTAATTCATCCTCTCGTAATGGGGGCACAGAAACAGTGCACTCCTATCTAGAGCACAAGCTGCTACATAAGACCCACTGGGACATGGCAACCAGGAAGGAGATTAGGCCTGATGTTGTTGCTAAAATCAGCAAAGCTCAGCTGGAACAGATAAGGAAACCCGGTCAGGGTAATGGACTTTATTCTTTATGTTGGAGGATTGGACGTTTTATGATTGGTAAACTGTGTATGACATCACATGGAACTCTTTGAAAATGCCCAGCAATTATGTTTAGTTGTTGAATGTTGGTTCTCTGTTACATTTTACCTTGCTGTCCATAGAGAGTTGGATGTATTTCATCTCTAACTGGGGCAATGTGCAGCAGAATGTCTATGTTGTTTGGTTTGACTGATGCTTTTAAGCAAGATGTTTTACAACTGAGCTGGAAAGCCGAGGGTTAAGAACCTTGTCAACCACTGACCGAACTTTTAAATGACTACCTACAGACTTCTCTGGTAGTTATCTCGCTTCCTCAACATCAGCTGTTTTCATCAAATATCCGCAGAAACGTCAAAATATGAAAATAAATGAACGTTAGACCTAATGAGAGCATCACAAGATCTAGTGGGCTCCTGCTGGAAATTGGTGGAAGTGCCTGTCAGGTTCCATATTCTGGAGCTTGTAACCTGATAATCTACGACTGGTGTCGAATTCTCTTTGAGATCTGACTGGTGGAGGAAGTTTAGAAGCCTGCACAGACTCCTGACCTGGCATGCCTTTGGGATGAATTGGAGTGCTGTGAATTGACATTTGAGGTAGTCTTCAAGGCAACAGCTTAATGGGCTGGAGCAGGGCCAGAAGGAGAATAGAGATGATGATGATGATGATGTATTCCGGCCTTGACTCTTTGGCCACTCCTCTACATCGCTTTTGTCTCCTCAGGTTGTGAAGTGGTAGATCCTTGTGATTTGATATGCAGGGCATTTGAGCTCAGTGAGTGTGTAGAGGATAAGCAGCAACCACTTTCATGTTCTGTGTGAATGCTTACACAGTACATGGTCAAACTGTGAATGAGGGCGAGCAAACCTTTCCCAACTCTTCACGGAATGCTCATTTTGAAGAACAAGGCCATCTGCTTTACGGCAAACAAATGTGCCTCGACATGTGGCGGAATTACTTTGAAAGAGCTAACTGGTACTGTCATCAGTGGACTCTTGACACTTCTGTCATGATGTGTAGATGACCAGCATTTTTAGAACGCCGAGACCCGGTCCATCACGCGCGACTCCACGCCATGCTTTCTTAAAGTACACAATCCACAATGCTTACAAAGGTGATCAAGGGGTCGATTCTTGCCGTGAGGCTTACAGCAAGGCTAGCGTAAGTTGGGGTGATAAACACAAGCAGGGCTGTCAAATATGGAGTACATGTTATGTTGAATTTTTTCTGGATGCGACTTATTTGAGGAGCGGTGTGATTGTATTCTGGATCCAAATGATTAAGTCAGAACCCCAGGACAATTCTTGGCTTGTTTGACAGTCATCATTCATTGATTCCATTCAAGCCACAGATGGATTCAATAATCGTTTACGATATTTCTTTTTTTCCAAAATAGGAGATAATGGATACAGCTATTATTCATAGCTATTTATTCCTTATAATAGGAATTTAATTTTGTTTACAATAATTTTTTAAAAATCTTTTTTCAACTCTATTCAGTGCTTTGCTTGAAGACTTTCACTCAAAGTGTCTTGCTTTCAGTGCTGTACCAAAATATTTAAGTTGTTTTAAGTTTAAATGCTCGCTTTGGTCTTTATCAAGAAGACTTCAAATGCTGTTAGAGCACAAGGGGTCTTTATCTACTGTTGTAAAATCGAAATTTGTGAGTATTTTTACCCGAAGCTAAGCTCGTGTGAAGCTAAGGTTTGTTTGAAACTCAGATTTTCTTAAAGCTCAGGGTTTTTTTTTTGTTTTTTTTTTTGAAGCTTAGCTTTCCATGAAGCTCATTTTCTTGTGAAGCTCAGTTCTGATTGAAGCTTGGCTTCATGTGAAGCTGTGGTTTGCTTGAAGCTTCGGTTTGCTTGAGGCTCGGGTTCATGTGAAGCACAGGATTGCTTGAACCTCGAGTTTGTTTGAAGCTCTGGTTTGCTTGAACCACGGGTTCATGTGATGCCCGGGTTTGCTTGTAGCTCAGGGTTATCTGAAGCTCGGGTTTGCTTGAAGCTCGGGTTCATGTGAAGCTCAGGATTGTTTGATGCTCCAGTTTGCTTGAAGCTTGGGTTTCCTGTGAAGCTCATATTTGCTTGAAGCTTGTATTTGCTTGCTGCTGTTCACACTCACTTGAAGCTGGATTTCACTTGTAGTAAAAATCAAACTACTGTGTCAAAGTCAGCCAGAGGTCACTTTCATGGGTAACACCTGCGTTCAAAAGCAGGTTCAACTTTCTGCACCAGCAAATTTGTGTCCTGGAAAAAATTGCAAGTTAGAAAATGGCCCAAGGCATCAAAATGACATCATTACCTTACACCTCAAGTTAGACAGAGAGAAATAAAATCTGACTGTTACACATCTGTTTGACAAGTTACTTGTGTTTAAAGGATGTTGATTGAATTCGTTGGTTTCATGAGGCTAGCAAAGTTGTGCAAGAACATCTTTTAATCCTTACCTGTAACAGACGATCAGACTTATGACAGTACATCCTTGTGTGTGACAAGCAGAAATACTGGATTTGTCCTGCTATGATAATTTCAGTCCGGTGCTCGACGCCCCTCTGCCTGCTTCAGCGATGACCGTGTGTGCTACTGAAGTACTGTAACACAGTTCGGGAGCCAATAAAGAGATTTAAAAGGACTAACAACAGCCCCGGGATATTGTTTTCTTGGATTTTTCTCCAAGGGTAACTTTCATATGGAATCAGGCGCTTTTTTTTTTTTTTTAATAACATTACCATTTTATTCGTCACATGAGTTGTGTCATTTCACAACTAAGCTGGAGGGAGGCATCTAGGAGCAAATACCCAGGACTGATGGAGTTTAATCTGGCTGTGTGCGGAGGCTGTATAAATAGCTGTGGTACATCTGATCCTCTTTCATTGTGCACCTGTGAACTACATTTTACATACCTGCTGGAATGAGGACTGTTTCTGCCTTTTCCTCATCAGGACAAAGTGCTAAATTATTTACTTTTGGATTATGATGCAATAGTAAAGTTATTCAGTACTATATTGAAAGAAAGACAAATATTTTTGAAATATTTGTGTTCATTTGTTGTGGAAAAAAATTATTATATGTAAAACAGTTTGTTGTAATGGCTTTTATAACAGTATGCCTAATTTCTTATTTTTTAAAATTTATATATATATATATATATATATATATATATATATATATATGTGTGTGTGTGTGTGTGTGTGTGTGT
>JAQMYF010000005.1:15714627-15722977 GCA_030014195.1 Neosilurus mollespiculum | reverse complement strand
TATCTTCCCAACTATTTGATAGAAGTTTAATGTATTGACTCATATGAAAGGTCTTTTGTTGTTCTGTGAATGATTAATAAATAGATAAATAGACTTGTCGTTTTTATAACAAGACAGTAAAGTCCTTTCCTAATGTAGCTCCTTGTCATTTCTAGTCATCCTGTTCATCACAGGAGAAGCTCCATCAGCTGCCCTTCCAGCCCACTGCCGACGAACTGCACTTTCTGTCCAAGCACTTCTGCACTGAGAGCATTGCTGGAGATGACCACCGCAGGGTTACGCCCATGCGCCCACGTTCACGTAGCCTCAGGTGCAACAGAATTTAACGATTTAATTCGTCCCTGTTTTAAATAAACAGTTTACCAATTCTATTGTTCCTTCTGTGGTTTTTCAGCCCTGGAAGATCTCCATCATGCTGCGATCACGAGATTATTATGATGAACCATGTGTACAAAGAACGCTTTCCTAAGGTAAGCTACAAGCCCTGGTTGGATTTCGGACACTCAGGAGCTATGGAGTGTGTGTGGGTGTTCTGAGTTTCTTGGTGTGTTCATCAGGCCACGGCACAGATGGAGGAGCGCATTCAGGAGATCATCAGCAGCAGCTCCCCAGAGAACGTTCTGCCTCTGGCGGATGGAGTGCTTAGCTTCGCCCATCACCAGATCATCGAACTGGCACGTGACTGCCTGGAAAAATCTCGCCTCGGCCTCATCACTTCTCGCTACTTCTGCGAGCTCACCGACAAACTCGAGCGACTTTTTCAAGAGGTGAGGAACTCCTAGCAGCGGATGCTCGCTCGGATATGTATATATGCAGATTTGCTAGCAAAGCTATGAAGTAAGAGAAAATCATTTCCATCTCTGGATATTTCCTATGGATAAATGTTAGCTGTGCTTAGCATTGCTGTTTTAGAGACACACACACACCCCGGTATAATAAAGCACAGAGAGACAGATGGAGAGGAGAATGATCCTGCATGAAAAATGTGTGTGTGTGTGTGTGTGTGTTCCCCAATCACCCTTTGCTAATTGTGTTACCATGTGCTCAGTCCACTGAGAGATCGGAGAGTGCTGAGGTGACTTTCATTAAGGAACTGGTGAAGAAGATCCTTATTGTCATCGCCAGACCGGCGCGCCTTCTGGAGTGTCTCGTAAGTTCGTTTATTTGCTTCCCGCAGCACTTTTCCAGACATTTAGTCTTGAAGAACATTTTATAAGCATTCCTGTGTACAGAGACCCGTTAGGTCTGTGAGGAAACTGTTCGTTTTAGAGCACAAGTGAGATGATGTGTCATGAAGTCTTGTGCGTGCAGGATCTGTTGCGGTGCACACACACTGTTTCCTGGCTGTATATACTCACTGTTCAGGCTAATAGGAGCTCCCGCAACCCCTGATCATTAGTGCAATTATCCGATCAGGCATTTATGTGATGGTAGCAATGCAAGCTTAAAATCGTGCATGCACAGATCAGTGTACTACGTGATAATCCCTGTACAACATGTCGTTCAAATGCAGAAAAGTTACAGGCTTTTTAGGTGTATGGAACTGGATTGTATATTAATCTTCATGTAAAAATAGTACATAGAATATGGGGGAATTGCACCAGCCAATACTTATTAACAGCCATTATAATCAGTTCTCGTCCATTTTGCTGACCTTGTACTTGACCTTCGGTGACCTTGTTTCAGCCTTTGGTTCCCAAGTAGCTCCCCTGAAAATTTGACAGCAATATGTCAAGCAGTGCTTGAGATATAGGCGCGCGTAACCACAAAAGCAAACAAAATGGACCCAAGTGAACACCGTACCAGCTACACACGCTATCGCGGCTGCTAATAAAACATATTGCAGTACATAACATTTCTTTATGATATTACTCTGTCCTAATTTTACCAGTATACAGCCAGAGCACACCTCGTTGGTTGGTGCATCCCATAATGCAATGGAAAAAAGTGTCCATCTTTGATTTTAGGCCTGAATATAAATATAAAATATATAAATGTAAAATATCAGTTGCATATTTTGGAGTAATAAGTTTGTAGATGGTTTCTGGTTGTTCTAACCGAATAAATAATCCAACTGATATTGGATGCTAGCTAACGTGTTTGCTAATGTAACTGTGTAACATGCTTGCTAGCTAAGCTACACACGATACATTAGCGATGCTAGATGTTAGCTAGTGTCCTCTGTTAACTGAAGCAGTAGCCAGGTTTTCTAATTACTGCCATCAGCCCTGGATGTGACGTAGATTGTGACAATAAGGACGTATTAGAACACTGCTTGGAAGTTTGCAAGTGTGACTACTATGTACTGTATAGTAGCGTTTTTAGTTTGTCGGGTTTTTAAACTTTAAAATAAGAATCTTTAGAATAATTTGTATTTATTATTAAAAATAAATGAAGATATAATGTGATGTGTATTGACAGGAGTTTGACCCAGAGGAGTTCTATCACCTGTTGGAGGCGGCTGAGGGTCACGCCAAAGAGGGCCAAGGCATCAAGACCGACATTCCGCGCTACATCATAAGCCAACTGGGTCTGACACGAGACCCTTTGGAAGGTAGGAAGAAACCGAATTTTGTGGAAAACATACAGTGAGTGGTTTTTTTTTTTTTTTTTTTGTGCTATATTTGTGATGTGATCAGTAATTCTGGTGCTAATCTGTTGATTGATCTTTATTCCATTCGACGTCACCTTTATTTTTATTTTTGGGGGGGGGATTTTTTCCCCATTTTCCTCCCTAATTTAGTCGTATCCAAATCCCACCCATCAAGTATTGCCTTCCCTATCACACGACTACCACCAACCAGGGAGGGCGTAAGCATGCGCACACCCCCTCCGTGACATGCAATGCTGCCACCCACCTTTTTTCGAACATGTGTGTTTGGGGGCGATCTAACACACTCGGAGGGAAAGCGCTATCCGCCCCTTGCACGAATGAGCTCACAGACGCCCATGATTGGGTGGTGATCGCTGTGAGCGAGAGGGAAGTGAGCGTATGCCATCCCTCCGTCCCGTGAGAGCTCGGCCAGTTATCTCCCATGGACTCCCGGTCACGGGTGGCTGTGGCATTAATCCGGATTCGAACTTGCGATCTCCGGGTTGATAGTCGCACACCTTGTCGGATGTCGCCATTTTCCCATAGACAATCAACATCTTCAACAATTTCATAAGCATATCTCTCCAACGTTGGGATAGTGGTGACGTTGGTGCAGATCTACCAGAATGCAATGCAGCTAATACCAGTTGCATTAAATTAGAGCAGAGACTTTGCTTAGCTTCAGTATGGTGATGGAGGTATTTGTATGATAGTTGTAGCTTTGAATGGTCACTTTGAGCACATGAGGAGAGAGAGAGAGAGAGAGAGAGAGAGAGAGAGAGAGAGAGAGAGAGAGAGAGAGAGAGGCACCGCCACATCGCTCTCTTCAGGTGGAAATGAAGCAAGGGGAAAATCCTACTGACTTCACTGTTGGCAGGCAGTTGAAAAGCATTGTGGGTGATATTGGCAAGCATCAAGCAGAGTGAAAATAGACCACCAGATCGATGAAGGACATTTAAACTAAAAACAGAGTAGATCTCTAACGCCACAGAAGGTCACATGGGTCACAAAGAGTGGCTTGTTCCTTTAAATCAGGAGTCTTAAAAGGAAGGGACATATAAGGAAGTCTGTATTATGCATGTTGACGATCTATGAGACAGACCTTCTTTAATGATCCTGTAATACCACATCCAAGCTCGTAATTACCAGTAATTATACCCACATGTAGCTCCCCCATTTCCATAAACCTGGAAGCTTCTCCACTGTTTCGGCCAAATCTGGATTGTATCCAAAACCCTTCCAGGCTCTGTAATCCTCAGAGGTCTCCTAGCCCAGTGCTCGGGAGGGTTTAAAGTAGAGAGGGGCAGCTGCTTGAAAGACTTTTTCGCTGTGCTCGAGTCTCTTTTGGGACTCCCGAATCCGCCCTCCGGTTCATTACCTCCTGCTGTTCGCAGCTTTGCCGTGGGGCCTGATGTGCTTAGAATGAGCTCACTGGGGCTTGTTTGGCAGAGCACCTTTTCACAAATGTCTCCTGACACGTGTTGAGTGCCTTTCTGTGAATTTCGACTTCATTTAACCCACTTAGGAAACCTCATGAGTCAGCTCATCAGTCTTTTTATGTGGAAAAAATGGGATGTTTTTGTTTTAGGTTCTTCTAATCATAAAGAGACTATGCTGCTATCATCAAGTTCATATTTTGTGTTTTTTTGGGGAATTCTTTTTCCTGTGTTTTATTGCTCTATTTCCCTTCATTCTGCAGAAATTGCTCAGTTAACCAGCTACGATAGTGGAATTGCAGAAACTCCTGACACAGATGACTCAGTAAGTGTAAGTATTTTTGATGTAAATTATGAAATAAAGGCATAATATAATAAAATATAATATACAAACAGCAGAATATCATCCTTGGGGGCTCATGACATCGGTATGCCGATTTCTTTTAGTATAGGTACCTCCCCCTCTTTCAATAGAACATCCAACAAAATCTTCCCAGAACCAGTCAGCTAGACATCACGGTTTGACCCTTGTTGGCACTGCTTTGGCCTTTACACTTGCCCATTTTTCCTGCTTTCTTCACATCAACTTTGAGAACCTTTCTGTTTACTTCCTGTCTAATATGACCCAACCTTGACAAGTGCTGCTACAATAAGATAATCACAAACTCAATTAGTGAGTACACTAATCCTAATTAGGCTTACAGGGAGGCTGGCGCCCATCTCAGCCGACTCTGGGCGAGGGCGGAGTACACCCTGGACAGCTGATAGAAACCCAATGGCCTACTCTTTTCGAACGTCAGCAATGGTTCTTTTACGTGCCTCGCACCACAGACCGTGAGAGACATGGCTGGCCTTTGATAACCCAGTTAGCTGCACGATATTAACCATTATATCCTAATAAGTAGTTTTCATGTTTAAATCAAAACTATAAATGAGAATCTGGGACAAAAGTAAGGACACCTAAAAACCGTGGTTCCTCCACCATCTAGTGGCAGAAACTTGAAAAACAGTCACAGGTTCACCTCTGTGTTCGGAATATTTTTTTCACTGAAAACGAACTATATTTGTTCTGTTAATGCACCGAATGATAAAAGCCTGTGTTGATACTAGGAATAATTCATAATTAATTAATTCATAATAATTTCAGCAATTTCCTTCAGGATGGGATGAATAAAGTTGTTCGTAATAATAATTGTAACTGTAAAACTGTTTAATATTTCGCATATTTGTGTATTTCTTGACATTTTTTTCTTTCAGTCCCAGAGTCTGAGCGCACCACTGCGAGCTCGCCGTAAACCCTGCGAGATCGACTTCGAAATGATCAAACTCATCAGTAACGGCGCCTATGGGTAACCATCTGTTATTTCCTTTTGACCCCACCTCCACCCCGACTTATTTTATTTATTCCGATTTATTTAAATTTATTTACCTGTTCAAAAATATACATCAGTGTGATAGTATAATAATTGTTGAAATACATGTTAGGCAGATAAATAATATCAAATATGAATATTATGAATATATATATATATATATATATATATATATATATATATATATACATTCAGTATATGAACTGAATACAGTTTCCAAAATTTACTTTGGTAAAGCCATTTTGCACAATAATTTCTTGGGGTGCCAATAATTCTGCACCCAGTAATCAAATTCCACTACATTCTCATCATGCCTGTACTTCTATTACATCATTTCTGTTCACCCCTGATGTTAACCCCTGGCTACAGGGATACTTACCTAATTGTTCCTTTCTCTCCCAGCGCGGTCTATCTGGTGCGACACAAAGAGACCAATCAGCGCTTTGCAATGAAGAAGATCAACAAGCAGAACCTGATGCTGAGGAACCAGATCCAGCAGGCATTCGTAGAAAGGGATATTCTGACTTTTGCTGAGAACCCGTTTGTGGTCAGCATGTACTGTTCCTTTGAGACTCGCCGACACCTGTGCATGGTCATGGAGTACGTTGAAGGCAAGTGATTTTAGCTGTACGCGCCCTCTGGGGCTTTATATTCAGCTCTTCAGTGGAACCTGGTGGAAATGAAAAAATTTAAATTGGGGAAGAATTTCTTGCGAAAATTAGAAATACTTAACGGAATAGCCAGTTAGCCTGACACGGAGACTATTCGTTGTAGCAGGCTGACAAAGTCGCGTTTGGTGGAAGTATACCTTAAACAATTCTTGAAAATAACACAAGATGTTCTCGCTAGCAAATACCTTTATTCCAAATGTTGATACTTATTCTGGAATAACGCTAAAATGAACGCATGTGCCAGTCAACTTGCACTAGCAGTTAGCATGCTAATCTGCTAGCTGCACTTCCGTTTGTGGCTAACGGTTACGATGCTCTCTGCTGAGGTCACTGGCGTCAGGTAATGGCACAGAAGTTTAAGTCGTAGAAAAATAACAAAAAATTAATAAATAAATGTTTTTTTTTTTTTTTTTTTTTATCTAATGCCAAATCTATTCATTTTACACTGCGTTATATGGAATGACTTAATAAACAGAAGAGCCGTCAGCTAATGTTAGCGATTAGCCTAGCATGAGTTGAAACTTCTTCCTTTTTGTCCTTTAGTCACATGCCTACTAATGGTATATGGGATGATATCCTAGTAGTTATTTAGCCAATCAGAAAAGGCGATTGCTCATATCCAGTGGGTATGAATAGAATAGTAGGTGTTTTAAACTTTTTGATATTAACTGGCACCCTTGGATGGGGGACAGGTGGGGACTGTGCCACACTGCTGAAGAACATGGGTCCTTTACCAGTGGACATGGCCAGGATGTACTTTGCGGAGACTGTCCTAGCTTTGGAATACCTCCATAATTATGGCATCGTCCACCGAGACCTGAAGCCAGACAAGTGAGTGTCACGACCCACTTGCTTCCCCCTTTTACCTGCTTGAGTTTCAGATGTTCTCTGTGTGGGTATCATCCCCTGTGATGTTTATTTCTATTGTGCCATGTTGAAACTTTTCAGTTTGCTGGTCACCTCAATGGGACACATCAAGCTTACCGACTTCGGCTTGTCAAAAGTGGGCTTGATGAACATGACCACTAACCTGTACGAGGGCCACATAGAGAAGGATGCCAGAGAGTTTTCGGATAAGCAGGTGCAGTTATACATCATTTCTTGGCTTACCAGGTAGACAGTCCATTCCAGAATTATTGTTTGTTGTCGTAAGTAGTTCCAGCTTTCCATGCAATACAGCGTTTCCTAAATTATAAATACTCTAATCATTCATTTTGGGTGAAGCCTGCTGAGAATGTTTGTTTTCTACAATAAAGTGCATTCTTTGAGGGGTGCCAGTAATTGGATTTATTTAAATATTGGATCCCTACTTGTGTAGGTGTGTGGTACTCCTGAATACATCGCACCAGAGGTGATCCTGAGGCAGGGGTACGGGAAGCCTGTTGATTGGTGGGCGATGGGGATCATTCTGTACGAGTTCCTGGTCGGCTGTGTGCCTTTCTTCGGAGACACTCCAGAAGAGCTCTTTGGTCAGGTTATTAGCGGTCGGTATCATCCTGCTCTTCTGCTCAGTGCATATTATAGCGTATATAGTGTGTGTGTGTGTGTATACACAGTGTAACGGCTGTTTGGTATATAAAGTACAGTGTATATACAGTATAGTGTGTTGATGTGGGTTTTCTCCTGCTTCTTTTTCTGTCCAGATGAGATAAACTGGCCCGAAGGAGAGGACGCATCTCCAGCTGATGCTCAGGAGCTCATCACGCTGCTGCTCAGGCAGAACCCACTGGAACGCCTGGGAACTGGTAGGCTGCCGATCTTCGCACACAGCCCACGTACACCCTGAATGGCTCACCAGGGGTTCGGGGTGATTCGGAACAGCCGATTAGCCTGATGTGCATGCCTTTTGAATTATGGGAGGAAACCAGAGGCCCCGGGGGAAACCCGTACGCGCACTGGAAGAACATGCAGACTCCACACAGAAACACCCTCGCCAAGCCTGGACTCGGAACCAGGACCTTCTTGCCGTGAGGCGGACATGCTAACCACTACGCCGCCGTGCAAACCTGCTGTACATAATAGTCTCATTTTTTTTCTCTGCAAATGTAAAGAGAAGTGAAACGTGAGGTCGTGGTGATAGTTTCGTCCTGCGGAGTCTGTGCTTGCCGGCTTCTCGGAATCTAAAGCACCATGTGTTCTACTGAGCTGGAAACGTGGACGTTTCCTGGTTCTCTGGTGTTCCAGAATGGCGTTTGTAAGATTTTGCTCGAGTACAAACACAATGATTGCAGCTTTAATACAATATCTGCACCCCTGGCTCATTGAGGGTGTTTCTGT
>JAQMYF010000005.1:15689627-15712127 GCA_030014195.1 Neosilurus mollespiculum | reverse complement strand
TTCACTGAAATGTAAGTTATATGTAAATAAATTCACTTTGTTCCATGCAGTATAGAAGTGACCCTGTATTTGCTATTTAAGAATGTGTTCATATCAACCATAAGCATTTTGCAAAGTGTATTTTAAAGTACTTAATAATTTATTCGAAGACAATCAGGTTTAGAAAAAGTAAAGACATGCATTACATATCTACCTGAAAGGAAGAGAAAAAGTAGAGGCACCGAATGTATAATAGGAACTCGGAGAGTGCAGACCTCCACCAAGCCAGCAATTCCTCTGACAAAGCATCCCTTCTGGTAGAAATTTTATAAAAATCTGCTCATGACCTTTTTACAAATAAAAGAAAGCACACATCACCCCCTGCTGGACTTGCTGTAATATGACACTTCCAAAAAATCTCACAATGTTAAAGAATCCATTAAAAAATTCCCGAATTCAGAATTTTATCCAAAATTTGGACAACAATGTAGCCCTTCCTTGTCCGAAGCCTCGCCTCTGGTAGAAATTTTATGAAAATCTGCACGGCAAGTTTAAACACACAAACCAGACCTTCTTGGTCGAGGTAAACAGTCTGGTGTGGTATAATGTGGCACAAGTTATCGCCCTGAAGTAGACCCCCCCTCACCTTTCCCTAGAGTCGGCAGACATGAGTGAGCGTGCGTGCCTCTTCAGAACCTGCTCATGATTTTGTGACGCAGGAAGAATCTTCACTAAGAATTTTTGGTTAAGAATCGTAACGAGTGAACTTTTTAATGTGCAGTCACTTTTATATTTAGTGTATGATATTGAAACCAGTCACGGTTTTGTGGATAGGCCATCCCTGTCCCATTCGTCTGACTTGGAGAGCACCAGTACGGGCCGACACTCAGGACTCCTGCCGAAGTTCGCCATTTCGGCCGAGGTAGAGAGCTGTGAGAGTTCGCTGTCCCTGGAAAAGGCTGGTAAAGTGGCGTTTTGTCTCGGAGAGCTTCCTCAGGACGAACCTGACACCACCACACCCTCCAGCCCAGCCAGTAACACCACACTGTCAGGTACCGTCAATAGCACCAAAGTTTTTTTTTGTCTTAATGTTTCAGGCAAGATCTGGATTCCCAAAACAACCAATGAGGGTTTTTTTTTTTTTTTTTTTTTTTTTTTTTGGTAATTTAAATATTAATTCAATAATTAAATTAAATAATAATTGGTTTAGCACATGTGCTATCAAAAAATATTCAAATACAGTTAGATGTTAATGAAAATTACGAATGTGATTATATGGGGCTCCTAAGCTCCATATGATGGGGCAAACGCACCATTTTTTGCGCCGTTTGGGAGCCTACCACCTGCATAACGTAACAATGAACTATAGAATGTTTTTTTTTTTTTTTTTTTTTTTTTTTTTTTCCCTACCTGTGCTTGAACAGGCAGTTTTTCTGAGCACCTGGACCAGCTGATATCACGGCCGGAGGGAGTTGACAGTCCAGACGCCACCAGCAAGCCATCCAAAGACACCATCAGCCATTTGACCTCTCCAAGGCCACAGTCCAGCATACCGAAATCATCATCCACCAGCGCTCTTTCTCTCATGATCCCTGCAGGCGAGTGTGTATGGGTGTTGATGTGTGTGTAGAATGGTTTGAAGATTTGCCAGTGAGAGATAATACTGTTAATAGCATACATAACTAAATGAATAATTAAAGGACACACCCAGGTGATGATAATGTTCACTTGTATTCTTCCTGTAGATGTTTTCGGGGTGTCCCCCCTGGCCAGTCCCATGTCTCCACACTCACTGTCATCAAACCCCTCCTCCAGAGACTCCTCTCCCAGCAGAGACTCCTCTCTCTCTGCTGCTAACTCGCGCCAGCCAATCATCGTACACAGTTCAGGGAAAAAGTTCGGCTTCACGCTCCGAGCTATTCGAGTCTACGCTTGCGACAGTGATGTCTATACTGTCTATCACATGGTCTGGGTAAGGGCTTGTTAAACTAGTATCAGCTCGTCAGAGGAGTTTATTGTACTTATTTACTTCCTGTTTTCCTTGTGTATGTGTCAATGCTTTGTTTAAACTCAGAATGTGGAAGACAATGGACCAGCTCAAAAGGCTGGACTCAAAGCTGGAGACTTGATCACTCACGTCAACGGGGAGACGGTCCATGGACTGGTCCACACTGAGGTGGTAGAACTGTTGCTGAAGGTGAGAAGAAGCGACTATTCCACAAATGCTGCTGAACTGGGGCTAAATTTGGCATGGTGGTGTAGTGGTTAGCACGTCCACCTCACAGCAAGAAGGTCCTGGGTTCGAGTTTCGGGCTGGGGAGTTTCAGTGTGGAGTCAGCATGTCCTTGCGTGGGGTTCCTCAGGGTACTCCGGTTTCCTCCCACAGTCCAAAGATATGCACATTAGGCTAATTGGCTGTCCCATAGGCTAAATGTGTTGTCCTATGATGGTCTGGCAAACTGTTCAGGGTGTACCACGCCTTCGCCCAGTTTCGGCAGAGATAGGCTCCAGCCTCCCCATGACCCTAATAGGAGTAAGCAGTTGGGGAAATTAGTTAGTGAGTAAAGCTAAGCCTTTGCCATCCGCTCAGCAATCACCTTCCCCCTTGTTTACTTACTCAGGGGGCAATCAAACTACTAAGGCCTTCTCAGCCCAGAACCAAGGACCATTAAATTACAATTTATATTTTGAATTTAGGAATTTTTATTTATATATATATATATATATATATATACATACATACATTTTTTTTTTTCTTTTTCAAAAACGCCAGAGGCTGCAAAATCCATTTAATGTTTAATATACTGTGCAGCATGGTGGCGTTTTTACAGAAAGAAGGTCCTGGGTTCAAGCTCCTTGCCTGCCAAGGGTGTTTCTGCGTGGAGTTTGTGTGGGTTTAATCTGGGTGCTCTAGTTTCCTCACATAGTCCAAAGACATGCACATTAGGCTAAATGGGTATTCTGGGTTGCCCCTAGCTGTGAGTGTGAGTGAATGGTTGTGCGTTCGTGCTGGCCCTGTGATGTTCTAATGAGCTGTGTACCCTGCCTTCGCCACCTTGGATGGGTTCCAGCCTTGCTGTGACTTTAATAGGGAATCCTGAATCTATCCATCAATAATAGTTGATTTCTAATCCCCAAATTCTGGGCCTCATAGCTGGTTACAGCAATGGCTCTAGATAATCTATATATTTATAGATAAACTCTAGTATAAAAACAATAAAGTAAAAGTTTGTCTTTTGTTTTTAGAGTGGAAGCAAGGTTGCCATATCCACTACTCCTTTTGAGAATACGTCAATCAAAACGGGTCCAGCTCGAAGGAATAGTTATCGAAGCAAAATGATAAGGAGAACCAAGAAGCCTAAGAAGGAGAAGACACAAGAAAGGTAGAGTTTCTTCTTTTACAGTTTAGAAAGTCATAATAAGTTTGCTTGATTCATCCATTGGACTGTTGTTTGTTTCACCACTAGTGTTATTTGCATTCCATATACGTGTACGGTAGTTCCAAGTCAATTCAAAAACCACTGCCTTTACAGACGACGGTCAGTATTCAGACGCTTCGCAATGCAACCCTCTCCACTGCTCCACACCAGCCGCAGCTTTACCTCCTTAAACCGATCACTGTCTTCAGGGGAGAGTCTGCCAGGTTCCCCTACACACAGCCTGTCTCCTCACTCCCCCACTACCTCCTTCCGGCCCACACCGGACTTTAATCAATCAGGTCAGTGTGGCAAATTTGGACGTCTACATATTGCGAAGTTGGTTTGTTTCTTTTGATGAGCTGCTTAGTGTTCCAACAGCAATGTTATTTTTTTTAACGTATACCTAGGTGGCACATCCTCTCAGAGCAGTTCCCCCAGCTCCAGTGCACCAAATTCTCCTGCTGGCTCAGGCCATGTCCGTCCTAACACTTTGCACGGTTTGGGCCCCAAGTTGCCTGGGCAGCGGCTTCGCCAGAGCCGCCGGAAATCTGCAGGGAGCATCCCACTGTCCCCGTTGGCTCGAACACCTTCCCCAACCCCTCAGCCCACCTCTCCTCAGAGATCACCTTCCCCTTTGCTGGCTCACTCTGTTGGAAGCTGCAAAACAACTCAGACCTTTGCTGCCAAGATGCACTCGCCCCCTACAATCGTCAGGCACATGGTGCGCCCTAAAAGTGCCGAACCGCCTCGGTCCCCGCTCCTTAAGCGGGTTCAGTCAGAGGAAAAGCTCTCACCATCCTACACAGGAGACAAAAAGCACCTCTGTTCCCGGAAACATAGTCTGGAAGTGACTCAAGAGGAAGTTCAGGCTGGGGGTGCATCCGGAGGTGAGCATACACTTCAGTGTGTGGAGGAAAGCTCTTCTGAACTTCCTGCCATCACCAGAGTGAGACCTGCTGAGCAGGGCTGCCTGAAACGGCCTGTGACTCGGAAGGTTGGACGCCAGGAAATGGTGGAGGATCTTGATAAGGATAAATTGAAGGCCAAAGTGGTAGCAAAAAGACAGGACTGGCATGAGAGGCGAGAATCCCTGCAAAAGCAAGATGCCATTCAGGAGGCTGAATCTACCCAAAGCACTGCTGGCTGTTGCACTGTTGATAACAAAGCAGCCAGTGCTACAGTAAAAGATGTACTTTATAAAAAATTAAACACGAGAGCATGTGAAAGCATTGCAGACTCCATGAGTAGCACTGGGGACTCTACCACAATCATAAATGAGGGTATAAGATCAGTCCCAACCCAGTCAGACCGACAGCTAACCTGGCAGATTAAAGACGGCAATAAACCAGACAGGCTCGATTTCAAAGTGCCCAATATGGAATTTGCTCGAAAAAGGCAGTCTTTTGAGGAGCGTGAGGACTGCATGTGTCGAATCACCTCTGGTGTTCATGAAAGCCTTCACTTTAATACCACTAGGTCTAAAAGCCTCCAGCTGGATTCTGCTGGAATCACCAATTCTGGAATCAGCACAGATTCCTTGAGCCCTAAGCTATTCAGTGGGAGAGGCGAGAGTGCCGTGGAGAAGCTTCAGATCATCTCATCCACTGAGGGGTCCATCAGAAAGACTTCATCTGAGTACAAATTAGAGGCACGACTCGTGTCTTCCCTGAAACCACTGAAGGGTACACTGGACATAGGACTGCTTTCTGGACCCAGGATCTCCAAAACTGACACGTGTCTCTCTAAGATAGCCAGCAGCCAACCTGATAGTGGTAGTCTGGTTGGCATTCTGCAAAACCAGAGTGAAAAGAACCTCACGAATAAACAGGGACAAACTGCTGTCGAAATGGAAAGTGTTGGTGCTTTGAACAGCAAAAATATGGGAAAAGAAGAACCCATATGCAGTAGAGACACCGTTGTTGGTTGGGTTAGCCATGAAGGCACTCTTGACAGAAATAAGCAGGGTGATGGAATCAAGTTACAGGCCATATCCAGTAAAATGGAGCCAATAGATTTGTCAGCAGGTGGAAAACCAGAGGCTAAGTTGAAAACAGTTCAGGAGATGAGGCCTGTTCGACACAGTACTCATTTTGCTTGTGGGAAAACACCCTCAATAAGAGAGGTCAGCAATGAAGACCAGGATGATGAAATGGAAAATCCAGAGGACAAGCCTACCCTAAACAACAGCATTGTAGAAACAAAGACACCAGTAACCCATGACCAGGTTATCAAGCAACACACATCCGTACCGTCGGACCTCTGTGGCGTTAATAAAGATAAAAATGTGAGAGAGATCCTTGTCAGTCCACAAAACGTAGACCGAGCTGTTTCAAAAATCAACCATGTATCCATGGAGAAAGATGTAGCACTAAATACACTGTGCTTAACTGTGACCCCACAAGAGGCAAATCCATCAAAACCTGTCTCAACAAGGGCTTCGGAGCAGTCTTTGCCTACAAAAGCAGACAAAATATCAAGTACACAAAAGTCAGGTTTGGGTTCAAAAGGTGGTGTTGGTGTGAGTGATCAGAAGAACCCACAAAGCACAGCTCAAAACATAAATATGATTTCAGAGAAGATGCCTGAACAGACCACAAGTAGCACACTGGTAAAATCAGAAAATGTGAAATCAGAACAAGTTCCACAGAGTTCAACCTCCAGGTCAACCACCTCTTCTTCTTCAGCAACTTCACCAGCACTAGATATCAGGTTGCCCCCAGTTTCACCTCTTCAAACCAAACAGGATAAAACCAATGCACCTCCTAAAGGTGCACCTCCAAAGACGTCTTCCGCTGTGGCTCTCCAGTCACCACAGCTTGTAGGGAAAAGCCCCCAGCCATCTGTGGAAGTCAAATCAGATAGCACTGCAGTTAAACAATCTCCGCAAATAACAACAACTGATTCTGTCTCAGGAAACATACAGAAAAGTTCAGATCCTCCCTCCAAAGAAGATAACTCGGTCAAAACACAAATTGTTGGGACAGAAGGTGGCAAAAGGGGGAGTTCTCAATGTCAAGAGTCATGTGGAGTCAAAACTCAAATCAAGGAAAAGGACCATAAGACTTGGATGGTTCCAGAACAGTCAAATAATGAGTCCAAAATTACACCATCCAAAGATAAAGTGCCAACAAAATTAAAACTTTCAAAAGAAGATCCAAAGTGCACTCTGTCAAATGAGACTCAAAATACGGCAGCAGTCAAAAATGACAGTGTAAAGTGTGTCTTGGCTACAACTCAAACGCTTTCCAACAAGTCAAATCAGGATTCTAGTGCCAAAGGCAGTCCAAAAAATAGCAATACTGTACAAGTTCAGTCAGCAAACACACCTGAAGAAAAGAAGACAGGAAAGAATGCTCCTGATGGAGTCAGTCAGAAGATTCCCAAGCAGGTACTTAATGTCTGCAAGAAGGAGGTTGTTAGTGCAACAAAAAAAACACAACCATCGGGTACTAGTTCTACTGGAAAGCAGGGTCCGTCAAGCTCCAAGAACAAAGCCAAGTTAGAACCTCCTACTGTCACACATCAGACTGGGAAAGCTACCGAAGAAAAAGGCAAGCAGGAAAGCAAAGCACCAGTGCAGGCCATCAAAGACAACACTGATTCAAAACCAAAGGAGCAAACAGAATCCACACTTCCTGCCCTGAAAACCCAACCACACAGAGAGAACCTGCCTTTAATGGGTCCTCAAGTTGGTCCTGTACCCTTACCTACTGTGAAGGTTCACACACCAAGTGGATCTCCTATAAGCAAGGGTACTGGGGTCATAGTGGAGGCCACAGGGTCATCAGACTTGTCTCAGAAAGCAAACCGTAAAGACTTCCAGAAATCCACAGCTTTGGCACCGGAAAAAGATTCACCTCGCCCCAAGCAGTCCAGAGATCTGCCCCGAAGTTCGAATAATAAAAAGTGACATTGGGGATATCAGTGGTTGCCAATTCACCTTTTGTATGAAAGACTGCAAGGCAATCTTTCCTTTTTTTGTTTTCCGTTTTTTTTTTTAAATTTCCATGCATTGTATAATAGCACCTTCCATTCTGAGGACCGACGAAGCTGTTACTTCAGTGTTTGATGGAGGGTGAGAGCAATGAGTGCTAGCGTGTATGCTAGTCTGGAGTATGTTTCTGAAGAAGTCTGGGCTTGAATGTACCTGATTTGCTGCTGATTTGTCATTTTGTAGTTTTGTGCATCACGAAAAAAGAGGTCATGATGTGTATAGGAATGACGTGTGCAATCCATTTGATGTTGAGGGATATGATGCCTTGGAGTCATGAATAAACTGTGCCAATTTAGATTTTACCAAACAAGTACTCTACGTATTGCTTAGAAGTCGTTGGAATCACACTGCAGTTAAAAAAAAAAATCGCAATTTGCAATCCATATGAAGGTTAAGTGAATCGGAGTGGTTTTGTTCACACTGACGAAGTATTTGTAGCAATGATGCTGATCTCTCAGCTCACACTCGTCACATTGGGGGAAAAATACCACCAACATTGTTTTCGTCTCCTTGTCGTTTTTTTTTTTTTTTTCCGTTCTCGTTTGCTTTGACCTACTTAAAGGCGAAGTTTGTTTTGGGCCGAGGGAATGCGCGTTTATCCCGTGCTTCTCACCTAGAACTATTTTATAATGGAATCATCTTAGGGTTCTGGTTTCATATCTAGTGGAAGGGGCCTTAGAGTATTTTTTGGGCTGTCCAGCTTGCTGTTCTTAGCAGGTTGTGTCAAAATTCACATTCCTTTCACATGCATTTATTAAATACTCATTTTTATGCAAAGTACTGTACATAAAGCAATGTTAACTGTACAAACGCTGATCCGTCGGATCAGGATTATGGTTCTGTATATGAGTGTTGTGCGTTTTATATGTATATATTTTGCTATGTCATATATGTTTGTATACTGTAATGTTTGTTGCGCAGCGAAATTTTCTCGATACCATCTGAAATAAGCTAGAAAAATAGAAAGAAAGGCAAGATCTAGGCTTCTGATGTGATCTATACTTGAAATTACACAGGCACTAAAAGCAGAAATCGCACTCGTTCGCAATTGCGTTTTAGCCTAAAAACACTTCGGATGTCCTCTGATTGTTGTTGTTTAAATAAGAGAGGTAAAGAACAGAGGAATGTTAAAGCTCTATTTAAAAAAGAAATGAGGGTGGGGGGAGAAGGAAAAAAAAAAGAAAACGAATGTTATTTTGCAGCGACGTGTATTATAATTATGATTATTTTCCCCCTTTGAACACATTTCTCACATGAGGATTTTAGGGCTATTGTTTTGTCATTTGTCCACGATCCGAATGTAAACCAGATCTGGAGGGTTTACTTTAAGCGGCGGCTACATGTATGATAATTCAGGGTACACTTTCAGTCATGATGTTCAGCTAGCGTTCCAGTGTCCTGTCACGGTAATTATCATTATTATGAGCATTGTTATTGCCCATCAGATGTTCAGTCAGTCAAGTACAATGTATAATACTTATAAAAGTGCGATGTGTAATAATCAATCTGGTGTTTCCGCACTGTCCGTTAGCTGTTACCTTAAAAACCCACGACTGAAATATACTGTCAGATTCATTCGTTTAAAACGTGACTGTAACGTGTATCGTCATCCGAGTCCTTTAGTAACACGTTCACATACACAGTAATGACGCGTGACATTAAAAAACTGTACGATGCTATTGGATCATTTTGGTGTGTGAGATGTTCTCTGAAATGACTGCAGTAATCAGTCCTTTATGTCCTATACACTTAACAGACAAGGTATTTTAGTGATTTTGCCGTAAATAGTCGATTATATTAAAGTAATTTTCTAGTTATCTGTAGATCGCAAAGACTTTACAATGCTTAGGAGCTGAATGTGAATACGAGTCATGGGATTATAATTATAGATTGATTTAATATTAAGAATAATTCATAAATTTGAGAGATTTTAAGTGGTATTAGCAAAATCAGTCCTCATGAAGCTTTGCTAATGTACTGTTTTGTAGCTCGAGGAGTCAAAAACGCACCTTACTATTATCATTATTGTTATAATTATTATTATTCTGCATTTGGACAAAAAGATAAAAAATAAATAAATAATGAAGGACAAGACCAACTTATATTAAATGTTTAACAGGGCATAAATATGGTCAAACCACAAATATTTATTCGATGGATTATCTTTCGGGCCTGATGCCTTTTTAACACAGATGACTGATGTAAAACCCTAACGAAGCACATTTTTTGTTTACAGCAAATTCCTGGATGTGCATTTTGAATATTGTGTTATTAATTTGCCAAATCTGTGTCCCGCGTCACAGGACATTGCGCACATTGTTCGTAGTGTTTGCATGGCGTTCTCCTTCAGCAGGTTGTGCAGTTTAAGATTGTCAGTCTGTGATATAGTCGATCTATCCATCGTGAAACTGTCGGGTCGTGCATATTTTCAGATTTCTTTCCTTTTCAATCACCCATTGTGTGAAGCTAGTGTTTGTATAAACAGCCCTGCTTCATCGTCACCATCGTCGTCGTCTGTCTTTAGAACCTGTGCAATAAGAAATGTGGTTATTGAGTTTTGTACTTCACCCAATGGAAGCTCTATGGATGTCATAGATGTTGTATTCTATACAAATATTTATACTTCTAAAAATTGTATAATTCTGAAAATAAAATGGCATGATATTAAGTGTCTGTCTCCCTCATTTCTGATTGAATTTGAAGTTTATCTAGAAACATGTATAGATGGAATTTACATAATCCCTTGCGTGTTATTCTCACATAATTATAGATGTAGAATTCCCGCACGGAGCCCCATAATCATGGAATGTGGCTTGAATGGTTGTTCCGTGTCCGTCTGGTGTCCACATGTGTCCACCACAGGAAACCCAAAAAGGGTGCCGTGCTGCTAAGTTGATGCTGATTGGCTGTTACGTATCATTGACTTCAAGGAGGCAGACAAACTTGCAGGTAAATGTTCTTGGAGCAAATGCCGAAATCACATGGAACATGAACTCGCTAAACGGATAATTAAACTAAAAAGACGGGTGATACAAATGAAAGCGGAAATGAAAGGAAAGGCGCTGACAAGGAAACCCAGACTTGGACTGAATCTGTATATATTCATTTACTATCATTCAAGATTAAAAAAACAACAACGACTACAATCAGCATGTTTTATTTATAATTTCTACATATTAATTAAAATGTATTTGAATTGTAGTTTTCTGAATATTTTATGGAAAGGACACAATATTGGAACATTCTTTATCAGAATTACAATTCTGAAAAGAAGATAAAACATATGTTCCAGGATGCACATACACAGATAAACAATATGCTAAATAGTACACTAAATATGTTAGCTTAGCTAATATTAGCGCGCCAGTAATAACTATTTGACTTTCGTAGCGAGTATGAAGCTTGCTAATGTATCATTTCACTATGAACAGGTACTAGAAAGCTAGCAAACTGACATGTTACAAGTTTTATTTAAGTACACATAGGTGCTAGCAAGCTAGCGATTGTAAGTTTACGCCTCATTTAAGAAAAAAAGCAACAGCCATTACAAAGCTAGCTGTTGTTGATTTAGGCATCATTTAACTAAATAAAAAAAAACAGATGCTAGCAAATTAGCTAATGTATACCTAAGCATCATTATAAAAAATAATAGCAGGCTAGTTAGCATTAGCAAGTTAGCTAATGTAGGTCTAAACATTTAATAAAACGCACTAACAGGCTAGCTAATATAAGTGAGAATTGTAAAAACAGGCACTAGCAAGCTAGCTATTGTTGGTTAAGCATCATTAAAAAAAAATAATAATAATAATAAGCCCTGATGCTAGCTTAAAGTCTACGCATTATTCAAAACGCAGGTAATGGCAAGCTAGCTAATGTAAGTGTAAGACAAGGTTCCTAAAATGAATTACAATAGCATAAATTAGCAAATAATTTTTTATGGTAACTCTACTGTAAATGTAATATTATATTTTTAAAGTCTTGAATAGGATCTGTATCGTGCCTGAATTTTCTTCACGACACACAGCAGAGATATTACAATCAAAAACACTACCACAGTTCCAACGACAATCCCTAATGCGCTGTTCGAAAAGGCGCACTGCAGGTCAACGCTAATGATCTTCACATTTTTGCTATCACAGACTGTCTTTTCAATGTGTTTAATTTTGTGAACATTTTCTTTAACCCATTTAATAAAGTAATAATTGGTACAGTTGCAGGCCAGTGGATTGGAGCTCAGATCAATGCTACTGCTTGTACTTAAGTCTTTAACAATAAGAACGTCTACAAGCGTAATATTATTGCTGGCAAAGTTGAGTTGGATCTGGTTTAGCGAGTAGAAATGATTGAGACCATTGAGTTTAAGCAGTTTGTTTTCACTGAGATCTACATTTCTGAGATTAGCAAGACCTTTAAAGGCATCTTCCCTGATTTCGGTGATGCCACATGCAGATAGAACCAAGCTCTCTAAAAGAGGAACGTAATCAAAGTTCTTTGTTTTTGAAAGAACGCCAGGGTTTATGATGTTCCCTTTTAGGTTGAGCACTTGTAGCTTAGCCAGACCTTTTAGCACGTTAGCATTATTCAATAGGTGCAAGTTTGTGAATGAAAGATTAAGAGTTTGAAGATTTCCCAGATTGATAAATGGAGAGCTGCTGCTGAGGACGTATTTAGTGTGAGCGAGGTCAAGATGCTTCAGGTTTGGAGTGGCGTTAAATGGAAGTTGTTCCCACTTCATTTGAAAATTATAGCTGAGATTTAAGAATTTTAATTGTGTAAGGCCAGTCAGTTGTTTGTTACAACACAATTTCCCAGTATCCAAGTTACTATAGCTGAGTTGTAGCTCCTCCAGATGGGATAGAGGTTCCAAACAGTTTTGACTGAAGTTAAGGATTTTTAAGTTCCCATTCATGGACAAATGTGTCAACGTGGGGAAGTTTGCCGCATGAATGTCGCACACATCCTTAAATGAATTCTCATCCAGTACCAAGTGAGACAGCATGGACAGATTGGACATGTTGGATGGAAATGCTGCAAGGTGTGCTCTGGTGAAATCTATCTTCTGAATTTCGCCGAAACACCGAAAGCTCGTTTTTGTGAGATTGTGAAAATGTTGCAGCTGAAAATCGACATCAACTACTGATATGCTACAGAAAGACTGAAGGTCAGCTGGCATGATGTAGCGCCTTATGTTGTCTTCATATATCCCTAAGTAAAGCTTGTTCGTTTTCACTCCCTCTAACCCCTTTAGCAATACAGAAATGTTCATTTTCTCCAAGCAGCCGGTAAAATCTAAGCTGGCCATGTCCAGGTCCTGAAAAGCATTTGGTTCAACATCAACAAGATCGTTTCCTTTAAAGCTGACCTCCAGACCACTTGTTCCTTGAAGTGTCTTCAAGTCAGCCATTTTCAGCTTCTCAATCATGTTCTTATCAATAACAAGCCTCTTCATCATGTGCAATGGGAAATTTTCCAGACCGTCAAAACTGTGAATGTCACTTCCTCTAAGATCCAGAGTCTCCAAGAATTGAAGATGGGCTATTGGGATGTCCATGAAACTGTGTATCAAAGACTCCGCTAGATGGAGGTTCTTGAGTACCTGCAGTCCTGAGAAAGCATTGTCTGATATGAAGCTCAGTGGATTTGCTACCAAAATGAGAGTCTCGAGATTCAACTGATATTGAAAGACGTCCTCGTACATGAAATTAATGCTGCACCTGTGCAAATGAAAAAATTGGTTTTGATAAATCGTGGTCTAGAATCAGTGCAGTGAACTTAGGTACATATATAACATTTTCTCACCAACCTTGTTAAATCCAATGAAACCAGATTTCTCAATCTTTGAAAAGTTGAGTTGTATAGTGTTGGGAGGTAGTTGAAGCTGAAATCGAGAGTTTTGATGGAGTCTGGGATCTCATCTGGTACAAGCTGCAGAGCCAAACCACTGCAGTCGGAACCATCCAGAGTCTAAAGAACAATAAAAATTTGAACAGAAATCGCACAGTTTTTCATCAAAGTCTCCAATAATAATGCACTATATGTTCAAGTTATTACAAGTATATTAATAAACACTTTAAACAGTGAAAAAGCTAAAAGCTGTAGTAAAGCTACAGCTAAAAAGGGCTCCCGAGTGGTGCATCTACAAGGTGCAAGTTCGAATCCGGATTGATGCCACAGCCATCCGTGACCGGGAGTCCATGGGAGCTAAATGGCCGAGCTCTCATGGGAAGGAGGGAGGGATGGCATGCGCTCACTTCCCTGTGACTCACAGCGATCACCAGCCAATCACGGGCGTCTGTGAGCTCATCTGTACGAGGGGGCAGATATCGCTTTCCCTCCGAGCGTGTTAGGCCGCCCCCAAATACACAAGCGCAACAGGGTGGTGGGCATTGCATGTCACGGAGGGGGCATGTGCATGTTTATGCCCCTCCCTGGTTGGTGGTGGTCGTGCGATAGGGAAGGCAATACTTGATGGGTGGGAACTGGATACGAGTAAAATTAGGGAGAAAAAAGTTGATGTGATTTTGGAATGTCTAGGTTAAAGGTCAAGGTCACAAAATTTTGCAGATTGAGCACTTTTAACTGGAAAATGAGTACCGATAGGCATGGAACTAATAGGAAACCATATATGGGCTTTTAAATGAGACAGTTACCTTTGACCTTGGGTGACCTTTAACCCCAGTTATCGCATAAAACTTTTAAACAAAAGAGATTTTTTTCCCTCTTTCGCGTACGTCCATGCACCATAGAACATATAAGTCGGGCCGATGGGTAATTAATACCAGTACCCACGTAGGACTTATTTGCTACATGATCCATGCTGCGTAGGAACTCCTGAATGCCCCTCCAGTTTGTTATCAAACACGATTTCACACATCAGGTTTATGACGTACTCTAACGTCTAAATCAATAAACCGGCTGCTCTGGGTATTTTATTCTAAATGCTATTCGATGTCCAACAAATGTAAAAACTCACTTTAACATTCTCTTATATATTCAAATAAACAATGTGGGATTACTGGTACAAATATGTATGTTCTACTAAGAACCAGATATTGCACAGCAATCTCACAATAAACCCCGACAGTGGGATCAGGACCCCGGTATTCATTACCCTGGAGGGATTTACTGTATTTCATGATAATGAGCAGCTCATTCTACATTATCCTGCGAAGTAGACGGCTACTTACACAATATCGCCTTTCATTAACGATGTGATCCATACCAGCGGTGTGTTATACTCAACAATGGTCCGCTGTAAAGAAAATAACCGACCTCTCCATAGCGTAACGGACCAGTCAGAATTGAGTATTCGAATGTGCCATGGAATAAACTTTTTGCTTTTAATGGTTCAAATCAAAAATGGAAGCACAGAAAAAAAACAACAACAACAACAAAAAAAACATTTAGCAAAGATTTCAGCATGTTCAGTGATTCCACAGCTGAGAGGGAATGATAAAAACAGGGCTCAGGAAACGAGTACGAAAAAAGCAGAACATGTATTTCACCATTTTGGTTTCCATTGTGTTACAACGTCAACGTAAAGACTGTATAGAAGCTAACCAAATAAATAAATAAACAAACAAATAAATAAATAAACGAACCCAACCAAGGCTGAGGAAGTGGATTCTGTTCCAGCATATAGCTATAAAACCCTATAATATCTCATATCAGTAAGACGCAGCCTACATCCACACAAGGATTAAGTTTATACACACTGTACTACACCTATAAAATGAAACTTCATCTCAGAAACAGATGTAGTCACAAGGATAAGAATATTACACAGGTTTGTCCTTGTGAGGAAAATGGTCTATCTGCCCGTCTGTATATATGTCTGTCTGCCTCTGCCTGGCTGTCTACACATCTGTCTCTTTCTATATATCTATTTATCTGTCTGTCTACACATCTGTCTGTCTAGCTATCTGTCTGTCTGTTTGTCTACACATCTGACTGTCTAGCTATCTGTCTGTCTGCTTGTCTACACATCTGTCTCTTTTTGTATATCTATGTATCTGTCTGTCTGTCTGTCTACACATCTGTCTGCCTGTCTACACATCTGTGTCTTTCTATATATCTATTTATCTGTCTGTCTGCCTGTCTGTCTGTCTACACATATCTTTCTATATATCTATTTATCTGTCTGTCTACACATCTGACTGTCTAGCTATCTATCTGTCTGTCTGCTTGTCTACACATCTGTCTCTTTTTGTATATCTATGTATCTGTCTGTCTGTCTGTCTACACATCTGTCTGTCTAGCTATCTGTCTGTCTGTCTGCCTGTCTACACATCTGTGTCTTTTTATATATCTATTTATCTGTCTGTCTACCTGTCTGTCTGTCTAGCTATCTGTCTGTCTGCCTGTCTGTCTGTCTACACATATCTTTCTATATATCTATTTGTCTGTCTGTCTACACATCTGACTGTCTAGCTATCTATCTGTCTGTCTGCCTGTCTACACATCTGTCTCTTTTTGTATATCTATGTATCTGTCTGTCTACACATCTGTCTGTCTAGCTATCTGTCTGTCTGTCTGCCTGTCTACACATCTGTGTCTTTCTATATATCTATCTGTCTACCTGTCTGTCTGTCTAGCTATCTGTCTGTCTGTCTGCCCATCTGTCTCTATCTGTGTCTGTCTATCTCTGCCTGTCTGCCTGTGTCTTTATCTATCTGTCTGTCTATCTGCCTTCCTACCTGTCTGTCTGACTGCCTTTTTAACTATTTGTCTGTCTCTCGGTCAGCTTTTCTGTCTTTCTATGTATCTATTTATCTATCCATCTATCTGTTTGCCTGTATGTTATCTATCTGTCTGTCTGTCTGTCTGTCTGTCTGTTTTTTTTTTTTTTTAATCAGTTACTGTGGTTAAGTTTGTGGTTTAATCACTGTGTTGTGATTTGATTTAGGGATATTTATAGTATTAAATTGCTGTGTTAATAATTATGTCCATGAATAGAAGGTCCTTATTAGGATATGATGACCTGTGTGTGTGTGTGTGTTTTCACCAGAAAATAAGAGCTTTAAGTTTACTTCAGCAGAGTAAAGAAGATGATACAAGCCTACCTTTGTGCACTGCTTCTTCCTCCAGGGTATCGTCTCAGTGCACGTCATGAAACAAACTGCAGTCCAGATGAATAACGTTCTTTCCATTGTGCCTCAACAAGTAACAGTCGTACAATGGCTTGCATCCGAGCGGATTCACGAAGCTGAGGCGGATTGCAGAAGCTGAAAGTAGGAATCATTCCCATTCAGAACCAAACCGCTTCTCTTGGTGTGCCTCATTTTGTCTCGGCAGACACACACAAGAAGGAAGCTGGCAGTTTGGAAAGTGGATTTTTGAGTAAAGAGGAAACACTTCTGTGGCGTTGCTTCCTGAAATAAAACGGATCAGTCTTCATTAATGTGCTTGTGATTTGGAGTGAATGATGAAAATGTCAATACTACAAGCTGGGTGATTTCATTTCTCACACACACACACACACACACACACACACACACGATACTTTTTCTGCACTTGAGTGTGTTTCTCTATGTGAGGCCTCAATTCTTGCTCTGCTATAGACCAGACTACCAACAGGGGGCGGGATCACCTCGTCTTTCCTCACATCCTGTACGGACTATGAGCTGAGAGGCGTCTCGGTCCCACATTCCTCTGAGCATGCTGACTGCATCTAACTCACTAATACAGAGAAAGTGACTTTGGATTTGAGAGCTTTCTGTATCACCACCAGTGGAGTTAATGACTGTGTGTGATACACCTCGTGTACTTTAATCATTTTCTTCACTGAATGTAAATAGGATTTTTTTTTTTTTACATACAGAGATTTGCGTTGCTGTGTTTTTCCTGTGTGTGTTGTATGTATATATTAAATCTAATTCAATCTATTTCATCTTCTTCCAGATTTTTTCTCCATTTCTATGCAGGGTCGATGGGTATAAGCTGCACCAGTAGGGTGGTTAAGGGGCCTTGCCCAAGGGCCCAACAGTAGCAGCTTGGTAGCACTGGGGCTGAACTCCCAACCCTCCAATCAGTAACCCAGAACCGTAACCCAGTGAGTCACTGCTGCCCCACATACTATTTTTATTCTACAGCAAATGCTTCTCAAAAATAAAGAAGAGCAACAGAAATAAAATAATCTCCTAAACAAAAAGAAGTAATTTACGTACTCATTACTCATCACTCATTAATCCTACTAGGGTCGCATGGGGAGGCTAGAGCCTATATCAGCCTACACTGGGTGATGGTGGGGTACATCCTGAAAAGCTCACCAGACCATCGCAGGGCAACACACACACACACACACACACACACACACACACAACCATTCACACTCACACCTAGAGGCAATTTGAAACAGCCAGTTAGCAAAATGTGCATGTTTTTGAACTGTAGGAGGAAACCAGAGTTCCCAGAGGAAACCAACGCAAAGCACAGGAAAGTCCATGGCCAGGAATCAAACCCAGGACCCTCCTGCTGTGAGGCGGACATGCTAAACACTACGACACCACATTCACTCATAAATAGGGGCAATTTGGAACAGCCGATTAGCTTAAATGTCAAAGTTTTTGAATCTGTAGGAAGAAACCGGAGTACTCGGAGGAAACCCATGTAAGCATGAGAAGAACGTGCAAATAGAAGTTCCTGGGTTTGAGTCCCGGGCTCGGGCGTTTTTGTGTGGAGTTTGCATGTTCCCCCCCATGCTTGCATGGGTTTCCTCTGAGTACTCCGGTTTCCTCCCACTGTCCAAGGACATGCATGTTAGGCTAATTGGCTGTTCCAAATTGCCCCAGGCTGTAAGTGTGAATAGTCTTGTGCGTGTTGGCCCTGTAGGAGTAAGTGATTTGGTGAACGAATGAGAGTAAGTGTTTTTAAGGCTGAGTTAAAAGTCCTTTACCATATATGGAAGAGGGCCTGACCTCGGGTGGGTGGGTGGGTGTTGTTGCGTGATTTCTGTGTGATTGAGGGACGTCCGTGTGGGCACTTCGCTCTGATAAGTGTGTCATCTGATGCGTGGTATGATGTGTTCAGCACTCCTGCTAGTTAAGATGACTGGTTTCCATTAAAGCCCAGGTGTCGGGGGGTATGCAGGGCCTAGTACGCAGCAGAGAAGGTCAGCGGTGAACCCTGATGGGGTCATGGGTGTCCACGGTTCATTAATGTGCACGGGGAGGGAGTTTATGGGGTAGAAATTTACAGCATGTGTCAGGAGTGACTGACATCGACATTATCATGCAGGGATGCGTCCATTATACCGCAGTACCGCTTATCCATCAGGGTCACGGAGGAAACTGGAGCCAATCAGATGGCTGGGTCTGTTTTTTTTCCCCCCTTTTTACTGACTGCTGTCCTGGTGGTTTATTTAACTGAAGCATTTGATCTAGATCGACATCTAGTCTGCAGATTATAACCAAACACTCTCAGACAGTTCTGCTGTAGTTGGCTCGTCATATCGATTCTTCATAAAGGCATCTGGGTAACGTAATAGCAGGAACAAAGACAAAATGGCAGGGCCTCTTGTTTGTTTCTCCTGCTTGAGGCCCTCCACTGTCTGTAGAAACACCTCTCGTCTGGCTAGACGTCTTATACATTTAGTGTATATACTGTATGAATAATCATATATCAGTATCCAACTGCATTTTCTACATTACAAGTGTTAACATTTACCGTCCTTTTCTTTTTCTTCTTCGGTCTCATTTCTCCAGAATACATGATCAAACCCAGATGAAGCCATTTGTTATTCCAGTAAAAACCCGCAGTCATGGTATCTATCCACCATCCTTTTATGTAGTTTAGTTTAACAGCATCCCACCTTTTGTCGTGACTCAGAAAACACGATCACCCTACGGCCAGGCGCCCACGTACGCTACAGTCGTGATCACGCTGATGCACTTCAACCCACTTGTACTTATGTATTAGTGAGTATAATATTTCTCTCTCTCACGCTTTCTCTCTTTATTAAATGAAGTGGGACAGAAACGATCTCTTTCAGCTCAAGTGTTGCTTTTTTCAGAGCTAATTTCTAGCACAAAGCACGACAATGCCATTCTCTTAATTCGAAATCATTGAACAATGAACCTAATTTGTAAAAACTGCCAGCAATTTTTTTCTGTGTTGCTAAAGGAAACAAATCAAAAATATTCATTGGTGGCCCGTTGGCGTAGTGCTTAGCACTACAGTCTCACAGCAAGAGCGTCCTGGGTTCAAGTCTCTTGGTCGCCATCTGTGTTTCGAGGTGTACTTTACTTGTTTTCCCAGTGCTGGGTTTTCTGGGTTTTCTCCCACAGCTCAAAGACATTAAGATTAGGCCAAATGGCTACACTCAATTGCCCCTAGATATGAATGGGACGTTGTTCTGGAGCCCATGCTCTATAGCGGAAGCCGTACTGTCTTCGCGGTGTAGATTTTAAATAAATAAGTACATTGTCACATGATGACGCAGACTCACTGTTACCACCTCAGCGTTTATTATTTTGCTATAATAGCAGGTTCCATAGTGTTTTGTTTCTGTAATTGTATTATTTTTATTCTGTGACCCTATGGATAAAATGGTTTGGAAAATGAAATGAAATTAATTATTTTTATTCTATAAATATTCTATAGAAGGCCCCATGTAATTTGTTACTATAAAAATAATAACTGTTATAGAGTGCAGGGTACTTTCTTCAGGCACAAATGGATTATTATAACTTGACAAATTTCTAATGAAATATCTCCCCCTAGTGGGCATCAGGTGAATGTTTTGCCCCATGTTTCAGGATTTTTTTTTTCCCTCCAACATGATCCCATACACAGATCACCTCCAAAATGCAAAGGATTCTTTCCAGGCCCTGGTCCCACCTCTCCAAGTTTGATGAAAATGGATTCGGATCATGATCTGGATCCGCTCCAAAATGTTACGAGTTCTTGCCAGGTCCAAACTCAGCCGCTCCACCAAGTTTGGTGAAAATCAGTTTACTAGTTTTCGCGAAATCCTGCTAACAGACAAACAAGCTAATGTTGGAGCTAATTACTGTTAACGCTGAATAATAGAAAATAGTTTGAGAAGTTAATAAAGCCGTGGTCAAAATGTCATTGTTATAGAACTTGAGATGCTACGGATTAGAGATTTATGTTTGAGAAACAGTTTCTTTTTCCAGGCTTTTTTAGCTCATGTCGTCACTTGCTTTTACTGAAGACCTGTGTTTATCATCCCAAATTACATACTGAGCATGCTAACTAGGGCTTAACACTGTTCCGTTAGAGTCCTCTGTTAAGAACGATGGTACACGGTTACTGGCTTTGTGTCATCCTAGTGCCTGAGCCGATCATGGTGCGCCACTCAAATGAATAGAAAAGACACGGAAAGGGTCTAACCCCAAAAATCCCTAACAATAAGTTAATTGTCACAGCGGTGGCCTATCTAGTCACACTATCTGTGGTGTGTGTGTGTTTTCCTCCAGTTTGAGACTCATGGGCCCCTTTTCACCTCCTCTAAAAATCTCGTACAGTTTAACCGGCGGCTGTGTGAGGCTGAGGTCTCTGGTATGAACAAAGACAGACAGGAGGCATCTCCTGACTTGCATTGCTAAAAAAAAAAAAGGAACCCACCGTTATTCTACCCCCTCCTTACATCCCCACACCACCCCACCCCACCCCACCCCACCCAATAATGTAAATCATTCTCACACCCCTTTCCAGCATACCCATCTTTCCCCAACAGGATAGCCTCGCCCCCCCCCACACACACACACACACACACACACATTCGCACACTCTTTTTGGGATAAGCTGGTTAAGATGACCCACTGAAAAGATCATAAACATTACTATAATAAACATGATGCAGCATCGGCTAATCTGGCCTGCTTTCCCAGATTCAGTTAAAAGCGAATTTGGAGAAGAAAGTCATTTCCCACAGACCCGAGGCGACTGTTTGGGTTAATCTCCAAGGACGCTTCAGAGATAGATGAGAATTGTTGTGTGTGTGCTCGGAAATCTTTCCCTGAAAACCTCAGCCAACGTACGAAGTTTATTTCCTGTATTCGATTCAGAACTCCAGGGTCCTTGGTTCTGCCCTGAGCTCAGGTCACCATATTTGGAAAGTCTTCCCCATGGTTCTGTCAGTTTCCTCCAAGTCCCTCTCTATAAAAACAAGCCTGTGAGTGGACTGGCGATGTGCATGTTGTGTTGATAAACTAGTCTTAAGTGTGTGTACCCCTTAGTGTGTGTACATAGGTGTCGTGTTGACAAACAAGCATTCCGATTGGGGTAAATTCATCGGATTTGACCCTAGTCTTCATGGGATTCGCTGTAGACCATCACCCTGCACCATCACCCTGGAGAGTATAGAGCTGAAGATGAATGAAATTCAGTTAAATATAATCTCTAACACACGGTAATTCATAAACATCTGGCACTTTACAGCCAATACAAAAAGAACACTGCACTCTATTCAATTCTATTTCAGTTTTTGTCATCCCATCCATCCTTCCATCCATCCATCTAATTATCATATCCATCCATCCATTCATCAATCCACTCATCCCACCCACCTATCCATCCATCCATCCTATCATCCATCCATCCTCTTATTATCTATCCATCAATCCATCCATTCATCCCACCCATTCATTATCTATCCACCAATCCATCCATTCATCCCACCCATTCGTTATCTATTCATCCTATCCATTAATCCATCAATCCATCCATCCATCCATTAATCCATCATTCCATCCACCCCACCCATCCATTATCTATCCATCCATTCATCCCACCCATCCATTATCTATCCATCAATCCATCCATTCATCCCACCCATTCATTATCTATCCATCCTATCCATAAATCCATCAATCCATCTCTCCCACCCATCCATTATCTATCCATCAATCCATCCATTCATCCCACCCATTAATTATCTATCCATCCTATACATTAATCCATCAATCCATCCATCCATTATCCATTCATCCCACCCATTCATTATCTATCCATCCTATCCATTAATCCATCAATCCATCCATCCATTATCCATCCATCCCACGCATCCATTATCTATCCATCAATCCATCCATTCATCCCACCCATTCATTATCTATCCACCAATCCATCCATTCATCCCACCCA
>JAQMYF010000005.1:15642424-15675517 GCA_030014195.1 Neosilurus mollespiculum | reverse complement strand
ATCACCAGCAGCGAAAAGTCATCAAGCTCATATGGATCTTCATCAGTAGGAGTGAGGGGCTTCCAAGATAATGCGAATCACACATTCACAGCTGACTCTGGGAGAAAGCGGGGTTTCACACAAAACCATTTACACCCACACTCACACCGAGGGGCAATTTGGAACAGTCAATTAGCTTGATGTGCATGTCTTCGGACTGTGGAAGGAAACCAGGGTACCCGGAGGAAACCCATGCAAGCACGGGGCGAACACGCAAACTCCACACAGAAAAGCCTGAGCCCGGGACTCAAACCAATGCTACAAATAAGGCATATCATATCAGTGTACATGTAGAGCAAAAGTTTGCACCCTCTTTTATTTTTGTGTGAAAGAATATGTACAGGTACTTGTATGTTATGTTACAGTTTGTCTATATAACAAATGTTAAAATATACACGTAGATAAACCATGAGGCAAAATCAAGAGAAGAATAACAGAAAAAGTTAAAAACCTGCAGGTTGTATATCGCATTCTCTTATGTACAGAAAGACCTCTGTAAACTGATGTGATCATGTGTAAATGCAGCAACATCTGTGAAACTCAACACGCTAAATGTCTTGTAATGACATTTCTTTGTTTTTGGTCTTTTTTTTCTAAGGCCATACAGTTAAGTGTGCAGACAACAGACTGTTCTCCTCCAGTAATCGCCCCCTTTTATAGTGTATAGTATACCGTGTACTGTCCCATGCACCAGCATGGCCTTTGTGTTTATTTATGTCCTAAAAGCCAACAGCAGTGGCGGCGAGGTTCAGACTTGAGCTGAAAAATGCCTGCATGCTTTCCAGCCGCTCAGATTTCTTCCACTTACTCCCTGACACGCAAGCTTGCGTGAAGTTGGCCCTCCTCCCTTTGAAACTGCACATGCTTTGGAGATGATAGCTCGCCCGTTTCTGAATAAGATGTTAATTTCTCTGGCTCCAATGTGCTCCGATAAGAAAACAAAACAAAATACACACACACACACACAAAAAAGCCTGGTGTAGTGAATAAGCCACCCACACCAACCTCACACAGCGCTTATTCTTTCTCTCACTGTTGCCTGGAGACTACAGAGGCCCCTAAACGGCTTCGAACTGTTTTTCACACAAGAAAGAAAGTGATGTATGGTGGCATGTATGTGCTATGTGTATCTGAATGTTTAATGAGACATCTATGACCAGTTTGGCAAACTTAATGATGGTATTTGGACAGATTTTATACACCAGACTGTGTAATCACAAGAGCAAATCTTGTTTGACACGGAAACGAATACAAAGCAGGTCTGTTATATGTCGGAGTCCTGAGCACGTTGTGACGGTACCTTGTTTGGACACACAGGGTGAAACTGGGCTACAGGATATCAGATAATGTGAAGCTAAACAGATGGTCTTTTAATAATACATTTGTTTTGTGTTCCCTCGCCCGAACTGATGGCTATCATGGCACAAAGGGTTCGTCTAGGGTTCAGGCCACTTCTCTTTCTCTGGATGAGGAAGAAAGCCTCCTCTGAAGGGTTGAATATTATCCTGGGGACAAAGTAATGCTTGGCGGCTGACCCAAACCTAAACATCCTCTGCACCGGTGGGCATAAATTCAACATCTCCGCAGGAAAGTGTGTGTATTCAATGGACTCTACTGTCTTCAGAAATCATGGCGAAAAGAACAAAAGTCAGAGCTTTGATTGAGGTCTACATGGTTTATATTACTGTGATATTTGAAAATGAACATGGTATAAATCGGGTTCATTCCTTCCTTACAGATTAGCTAAACTAGGCCTGTGCCTAAATACAGCACTGTGCTAATCTTGCCAGCTAAGTAATCAGTTTAGCTTATGTTACTACTTAACTATTGTTAAGTTCAACCTAACTTAGAAACAGGAGGACAAAACTCACAGTTGAATTATTTTCAACCTTAGTGTGAAGGAGATAGACAGTGGGAAATAATATGGACGCCTTCACAAATGCCCTTCTATTGTTAGCAGCAATGCCCATGCTAACTTTGGAGATATAAGTGAATATTATCTTTACCTTTAAAAAGACAAATACTACAGTCAGTGCTATAGATTATGTGTAGAAACGAATACGTGTGCACTGTATGCGCACCGATATAAACAAACACAACTTTATTTACTGTGCAACAGTGCTAGCAGCCATGCTAATATGCTAATCCCTGTGTCGACGATGCCTTCCTGATTTTCCACATAGCAATTCTGTTAGGCAAAATTAGGCACACATGATTTGTTTTCTTTTATATCTTTTCTTTTATGCTTTTTGTACACAAATACACACATGTAATAATGAGAAAAACCCTTTGCAGATAAATTAACCACGGCCGTACAGGTGACCGCTCTCTAACTAGCCACTTCCGCGAACTACCTGTCACACTTTTTTCCAATTGACCAATCCTGTTTTACATAGTAAAATTAATCTTCATCTTCATCTTCTTCCGCTTGTTCTGGGGTCGGGTCGTGGGGGCAGCAGCCTAAGCAGTGCGGTCCAGATGTCCCTCTCTCCAGCCACTTCCTCCAGCTCTTCCGGGGGAATGCCAAGGTGTTCCCTGACCAGCCAAGAGATGTAGTCCCTCCAGGGTGATTTGGGCCGACCTTGGGGTCTTTTCCTGGTTAGACATGCCTGAAACACCTCACCAGGGAGGCGTTCAGGAGGCATTCTAATCAGAAGCCCGAGCCACCTTAACTGGCTCCTCTCAACGTGGAGGAAAAACAAATTTGATAAAGAATTTAAACAGTTCTTTATAAACCTTGGGCCGGTGGCAAGGAAACACTCCCTCAGATGACACGAGGAAGAAACCTTCCTCAAAGGGACTCAAAGGGAAACTCATCCTCATTTGGGTGAAACCAGACAAAAATACAAACCATGTAACAGAAACTTCACCAGAGTTTAACATGAAGTTTAATATGTAGCCTATAAATTTAGCACCTAGCTAGGTAAAGTTGTAGTCTACTTAGCATTAGGCTAAGTTTCCTAATTGGGTTACTCCAACAGCCCATTGGTCCGGCAACCCTAAGCTTAATCATACTGAACTGAGCATGGTGCCCAACTGATTTAAACAAGGTGTCCCTCTTATATGATTAGGGGCGTTGGACCAATAGGCTATTGGACCGATGGGCTGTCGGAACATCGAGCCATCCCCTCCTGATTGTTTGCTGTAGATTTCACAAATTTCCAAAGGTCTCATTTTCAAGTATTACTTTTCATAGCCTGTAATAAGAAGGTTTCTTTTGCACTGACCTTCAGGTTCTGAACTCATTACTTGGAAAGGTTATATTTAGGGGACATAAATATTGTTGGATGTTTTAGTCAGCTGGAGCGTGATACCCACAGATCACAGTGCCAAAAACATTTTCATTATATATAGACATCATTTACCTGACAGCGGACCATGATGCTTTTCAGGAAGCACTCCAAAAATCAGATCATTTTACAAGGCATGTGAAATATGGAAATTAATTCAACAAGCATCTTCCCACCTTCGTCTTTTCAGTATGTTTGTACGCGTGTTTAAAGTGTGAAGTTCAAAAGCTGGTCTTGTTGTTAGGAGTCTCTCTTAAGAGTGCACTCAAAACAATACAAGTTTCAGCATTTTCTAAATCAGGCCTGGGGACATTTGTTATCATTTGCCATTTTTGAATATTTTCCTTGGCAGCGTCTCTAAGTCACTAAACCATAAATCAGCAAACATCAGACCCAAATAAAGCGAATGGTTGTGTATAGAAGAAATCCGGAGAAGTACTGGGAACATTAAACAGACCCGGTACCACACACGTGGACGATATTATAACCTTTCGACCAGTTCGTTTATATTTCACTTCTCTTGTGTTCTTCAGTCCTTGAGCCTGAGTTACTCAGCGACTTGTGGAAAGGGAAACATGCATGCATTTGGTTTTTGGTTTCTAAGACTTTATATATAGCTAGAGTTCCCTTCATTCTGTAGAGATGTAACATCTTGATTTTGTATTACCTTTTCTAATCATTTAATACTTATTTTTCTTTTGCAGAAACCTTCATTTGAAAATATTAGTTAAATATAATTTGTAGAATTACACGTGGTGGCGTAATAGTTAGCACGTTCACTTAAAAAGTTTAAAAGGTCCTAGGTTTCTATGTAGAGTTTGCATGTTTTCCCCATGCTTGTGTGGGTTTCCTTCGGGTACTCCAGTTTTCTCTTATAGTCCAAATACATGCACATTGGCTGTTTCAAATTGCCCCTAGATGTGGATGTGTGTGTGAATAGTTGTGTCTGTTGCCCTGCGATGGTCTGGCGAGCTGTTCAGGGTGTTCCCCGCCTTCACCCGATGTTGGCTGGGATGGGCTCCCGCCTACCCGCGACCATAATAATAGGACTAAATGGTTTGGCAAGTTACTGAGAATTACATGCGATTCAGTACATGAGGATACACCACTAATGATCACTACAGAAGTTTCCCAGCATCTGTTACCACCTGACATCAGCACTAGGTTTTTTGACTGGTTCGCAAAAATTTCTAATGACATCATCACTTCCCCAAGTTAATTTTATAAAGACATATTATAACATAATTTTCCTCTACTTTGTTTCATTTCATTCCGATTTGCTCAGTGGTGCACATACCCTGGAAATACATGCTAATACATGAAATTCCAAGCTAAGTATTGCTACTGGACATGGCAGGGGAATCCCTCATCATCACACAGTGGTTACTGATGATTTCCGGGCATTTTCTGGATATTTCCGAAGACAATCGGTCATACATTCCCTCAATAAAGGTGAGTTTTGATCCATATCCAGTATTAATTTATATACATTTAAAATATATTTAAAATTTAAAATAATAATGACCAATTGTAAAATCTAGATATTTTTTAGTGTTTATGCTAAAGTATGAAAATCGATCATTTTGATTAATCCACTAAATTTAAAAATACCACCCTGTGATTTCTGATTGACTTGGCACTGGAGTGTCACATATATTAGTTAACTACGTTATATTACACAACTTTTCATTGTGTTTTGATAAGGGTTAAATTATTGCACAATTTCTGTACACTCAGAGAGGTGTACCTCAAGGCTGTATTCTAAGACCTGTTGTAGTATTATTATATCTTCGGTGCTTCCATCTTGAATTCATAAGGATTTACTTTTTGGAAATATTGGTGCCAATGATCCGAAATGGCACATTAATGAATAAATTGTGTGAAAGTGAAAATAATATTTTTTCCAAATGGTAACATGGCTTGGGTGGCACGGTGGAGTAGTAGTTAGCAGTAGTGGTTTCTCCCACAGACCAAAGACGTGCACAGTAGGTTAATTGGTTGTTCCATACTGCCCCTAGGTGTGATTGTGAGTGTAAATGGTTGTGTGTGTGTTGGCCCTGTGATGGTCTGGTGAGCTGTTATGGGTGTACCCTGCCTTCACATGGTGTTGAATGAGGTAGGCTCCAGCCTCCCATGACCCAAGTAGGATTAAGCGATTAAGGATAAAAAAAAATATAGGGCTAATTATTTTTGGTCGTCGGACAAATCAGCTAGGTTTGAATGGAAGTTAATGGAAAAACATGCTTGTTGCCAGTGTGGTGGATTTATAGTGTTTGACCAGCCAAACCCTGCTCCTGTTCCTGCTCTTGCTTGTGGACTTTCCCACACTAACATACATATGGTATTTCCCTGGTTGTTTATTTATCGCTGATATGCTGAAATATTTATGGCCCATGAATATATAATATAAAGAAACTCCCTATTGGGAAAATCTATCATGTTATGAGCTTAAAGTCCACCTTAATCCCGAGTCTTTTATAACCACAGTATAATCATGTTAGATATTTTTTATTTATTATATACCGTCAGTGAACACTTCCTTAGAAATAACTAGATGTGTCAGGTGATGTTTTTTTCTAACTGGCAGGAGTTTAGTTTGGGTGTGTCCACGGTAACCTCAGATTCCTGTTCCTGGTTCGGTTCTTGGAGTGGATCATGCTACTGTAGCTTATCCTTCAAAAAGTTTGATATTTGGTGTGTTTTAAAACACATTTCTGTTTACCATGGATGTAAAGAGTAGTTGTTTTAATTAGTGTATTTTGAGTTAGCATTTCTATTGGGGCTGTGCTTAAAGATCTACAATTATATTGCAATATTTGCTGAAATTCTTTTGATAGCAATATTTATCATGATATACTACAGTATATTATGGTATGAAAATAATATTCATGGCAGCACATGCAGACTGTTTGTAAGTATACTGATACCAGAGAGCTAGGGGGCGCTCACATGTCCTTATTTACACCTGCCACCAGTTTGGACCCGTGTGATAAACGCACAGTTCTCCCAACACAGGACTTTCATTTCCTAAGTGCTGCACTGGTGTGCTGTATTTTTGTTGTTGTTTTTTTTTACTCTACCTGTATTTGCACAGCTTTTTTTTTTAATCTGTCTGTCTGTCTGTTTGTGAACTAAATTCTGACCACTCCCATGCAAGGATTTTCACCAAACTTGGTGGGAACACTACCCTACTTGAGTCCTGGAGATGATTTGATTTTCGGATCTCCGGGTCAAAGGTTAAGGTCAAAGCAAGGTCACAAAGTTCTGGAGATGGATGTTTCCCATATTAAAAATGAACTTGCTTGTATTGGAGAAACAAAGTGACATAAACCCCTAGATACAATAAGAGACATTGAGCCTGAGATGCGTTGGATACCTCGGTTTCATGGGAAACTCAATTTGAGATAGTCAGGAGTTGTGGCTTCAACGTTTTGGCACTCGTCCCCTGCTGTTAAGGAGAAGGACATGCTGTGCATCTTCGTATAAATAGATAGCTCAGAATATGGCATGAAATTAAAATCCAATCGCTTCTTGCAATAAATCTGAGACTGTGCACTTGAGGAAAGACTGAGCTAAAGGTTTAACAGGGGCCAAGAGACATGGCTACCCTGAACTGCTAAAGGCGTCACTGATATTTTTGGAGTTTGTACGAGGGTTATGATGTAATATGTGTGTGTGTGTGTGTGTGTTTGTGTGTATACATGGCCACTGCGGGTAACTGTTTACGTGGTCAGATGTGAAATAACACTGTGCATATACTTCATTCATCACATTGCATATATATATAAATGAATATGTATCTTTTAGACTTATTACAGCCAACCTTTAACAGAGTGTGACTATTAATTTCACACTCTTAATTAATTATTAAATAAATTCGTATCTCAGCATTGTTAAGTGCTCGGTTCTGATTGGTCAAAAGGTGACCGAGCCGATGTTTCTAGGACAGCAGCTCAGACAACAACGCTAGCCGTAGTTCAGTCATTCTTATACAATCAGTACTTCTTTAGTAACAACTTGTAAGGAACCGTTTGCTTATCTCATCGAACAGAGTCTTCGGTGTCAGAGACGTAAAAGCTGCAACGTTTTCTGGCAGAACAGAGGTGTTTACATGTTCCTGTTTCTCTGCAACATGACAAGTTACTTTTTTACTGGATTTACTTAAAAAGAGAGAGAGAAAAGCAGAGGGTCGTGAATGTTCCACATCATTGACTAGTGGAACTCCATACTTACGCACATGTCGTAAAGCCATGGGTTCGATGTTGTTGTGGCATCTGGGCTCACGTGCCCACACGATACGCATGCTGCTGCCGCCGTCAACGTTGACTGCATTTGCACATCTCAGGTTATTCTCTCAGCTTTATTCTTTATGTATACATGTTTCTGAAAACTTATACATGCAAATATTTTCGGCGAGGGTGGTGTGGTGAGGGGTGGGGGGGGTCATAGAAAGCGATGCCGTGTTGGCGTATATGTAAGCAGTGTACATAAAAACTGAACTATACTCTCGTATATAACTTATATAACTTAAAGTCCAGCCAGCAGTGGACCTTTCACTGGATTCATTCATTCATTTGTTTTCCAAGCCCTTTAATCCTAATTAGGGTCGCGGGGAGGCTGGTGCTCATCCCAGCCTACTCTGGGTGAGGGCAGGGTGCATCCTGGACAGCTCACCAGGTCATCGCAGGGCCAACACACATACAACCATTCACACTCACACTCACACTTACACCTAGGAGCGATTTGGAGCAGCCAGTTAACCTACTGTGCATGTTTCTGAACTGTGGGAAGAAACCGGAGTACCCAGAGGAAACCCACGCAAGCACGGGGAGAACATGCCAAACTCCACACAGAAACGCCCTCACCGAGCCCGGAGCCTTCTTGCTGTGAGGTGGACATGCTAACCGCTATGCTACTGTGCCACTCAAATCAGGCATTTAAGGCATTCACAACAATCTTGAACTGATTTTGAAATGAAGTGTTTTGAAATGCACAAGGCACAGCAGGTATCCCATGATGTACAGTGACTCTACAAGGTTCCTCACAAGTCTGCCTGTTTTCTGTGTTTATTTTCCATGACAGTACTTTAAGAGCCTTCTCCGAAGAACCATGCCTTATTGCGATGACTCAACCTGCCACACTGCCAGTAGATCTCAAGAACATGGAACGGACCAAATGTTCCCAAGCAACGTTGTTTTCATAATGAAAAACCCTCCCACACACTGATACGCACACACATACACACACACCGTTCTTTTTCCTGCAAACGCCACAGAAGAGTCGTCCATGTTCTACTCGTGATGAAGCGCTCGCTGATTAAAGAGCACACAAATATGCACATGTTCCTGTAATGATTAATGTTAAAAAGCTGAGATTAGACCAGGAAGGGGTGGGGGGGGGGGGGTTTAGGATCAGAAGTCATCCTCCAGCATGTAATCTAATCTTAATACACAACACATGATCACAGGGGGCTACGTGTATCAGATTTTTCTTTCTAATACCTTTTTCTATTTATTTGAATATTTACAGAGATAAAATATTGTTTGTTTGGGGAAAGAAATTCTGAACGGGTTTGTACAAGTTGGAGCGAGCGATATTTTAAAGATTTTTTATTTTTGTGTTATTTAGGTATTTTTAATTTTTTCCCCATTTTCTCCCCTAGTTTTTGTCGCATCTGGTTCCCACCACTCAAGTATTGCCTTTCCTTTCACACGACCACCACCAACCTGGAAAGGGGTGTAGGCATGTGCTTGTGTGGGTTTCCTCTGGGTACTCTGGTTTCCTTCAACAGTCCGAGGACATACACATTAGACTAATTGGCTGTTCCTTGGTGTGTGAGTGTGAGTGTTGAGTCTTTGTTGGCCCTGCGACGGACTGATGAGCTGTTCAGGGTGTACCTCGCCTTCGCCTAGAGTCAGCTGAGATAGGCTCCAGCCTCCCCACGGCCCTAGGAGGCGTAAGCAGTTGGGCAAATGAAAGAATGAATGAATGAATCATTATTTTTGTAGGAAATATAACAAAGGGCGGCACAGTGGTGTAGTGGTGAGAATCCGCTTCACAGCAAGAAGGTCCTGGGTTCGATTCCCGGGCTCGGGGTGTTTCCGTGTGGAGTTTGCATGTTTTCCCCGCGCTTGCGTGGGTTCTCTATGGGTACTTAGGGTTCCTCCCACAGTCCAGAAACATGCACTTTGGGATAACTGGCTGTTCCAAATGGTCTGCGATGGTCTGGCGAGCTGTTCTGGCTGAGATAGGCACCAACCTCCTCGTGACTCTAGAAGTGAGTGAATAATTATTTTGTTGGAAATATAACAAAATGCCGTCATGTTGCATTCTTTCCTTCAAATGTGTTTTTTTTTTGTTTGTTTGTTTGTTTTTACTTTATATTTTATTTATAATAAAGAAAAAAACCTCTCTGACATTTACAAGATTTCATAAGTACTTTTACATGCCCACTGCGCCGCCCTGCCCATTTTAGTCACCCACAGGAGTTACCATTCCACTGCTTTGTTATAAGGATGAAATAAATGTCAGTGAAACTAATAAAACAAAACAATAGTGGCTGGTTGGCGTAGTATTAATTGGGTTGCACATATTTTTGCAATAACCTCACCCGCACGTAGTGCCACAAAAGGGGTGTGGCAAAATACATCTGAATCGTACTGTTGTCAGATCGGCTCTTACTATTCTTGTCACCTTGTTAGCAAGAAAACGCAAAGCCCTCCGTTTTGAAAACTTTCTCGTGGTACATGTCACATATGAGAAACCTGAGAGGTCTATTCCTACGGCGGAGTTCCGAGTCTTATGACGTGTTATTTCCAGAATATAAGATTACAGCTGGGCGGTACGGTGGTGTAGTGGTTAGCACATCCGGCTCTGTGTGCAGTTTGCATATTCTCCCTGTGCTTGTTAGGGTTTCCTCCGTGTACTCCGGTTTCCTCCCGCAGTCCGGAAACATGCACAGTAGGCTTATTGGCTGTTCCGAATTGCCCTGGAGTGTAAGTGCGAATGGTTGTATGTATGTTGTCCTGCGATGGCCTGGCGACATTTTAAATTAATGAAAAGATAAATTCTCTCTAAAGAAAAAACATTACAATACCAACGATTACACACGTTTTTACACATCTGTGTGGAGCGTCTGCAGGACAAGTCTCTGCAGATATGCTGTTACTATAGAAACCATAATGTATTAACTGTTAATTACAGCCGTAAGTAGTTCGGGGCTCCCTCTGCTATTTCCAGCTGTTTCTGCTGTTTGAAAATAGCCTCGGGTGCACCGGAGCTATCTTAAGATTTTGCAGAAATGCGGTGGAGGGTGTACCGGTTTTTGTGTCCAATCGAAACAGTAAGTAGTGCATTAATAACACTTTTTTTTTTTGGCTTCCTGTGTACAAATGTGGACGTTTGCCAAGAAAGGAAACATTTCAAGATAAAAACAGACCAATACAGAACAATCATAGCAAGTCTGAAAGCTCCAGCTTCAGCGCACGGCAAGTAAACATCCGGAACCGAATATACAGTTTTGCCTCTGTGACCTTGAAAAGTAGGTCAAGGTCAATCACACACAAACTCATCCTAGCACTCATAGTAGTGATCCAGCATACCAAGTGTCTACCAAGGGATCATAATACTAAGCTTATTTATTTATTTATAAACAATCCTGAGAAGCAATATGGCGGCCACTTGGGGATAACACGCCGGACATAGTCAAGGGTGTCCTGAGTGCCCCTGCCCCAGATATAAAAGAAGAACCTACCCATGATGCAATGCCCAACATGATTCCCCCACCACCTGAGGCATATTTCAACAGGGTTATTTATTATTATCATTATTATTATTATTATTGGTGGCATAGTGGCGTAGTGGTTAGCACGTCCGCCTCACAGTAACAAAGTGTTGGGTTCGAGTCCATGTGTTCAGCAAGGATGTTTCTGTGTGTTGTCCCAGTGTTTATTTGGGTTTCCTCTGGGTACTCCGGTTTCCTCCCACAGTTCAAAAGGCATCCACATTAGTCTAATTGGCTGTTCCTGATTGTCCCTAGGTGTGAGTGTTAATGGTTGTGTGTGTGTTGTCTTGCGATGGCCTGGTGAGCTGTTCAGGGTGCACTCTTCCTTCACCCGGAGTCGGCTGAGATAGGCTCCAGCCTTCCCTCGACCCTAACAGGATTAAATGGATTAGTAAGTGACTGAGTGCATTTAGAGAGAATCTGGGGTGCATCTTAACAAGATACCATGTGTGTTGTGTTCTTTCTACACTGAAATGTGTGTACAGTGTTAAACTGAGGCTCGGTTGTCATTTAGTCATATGATGAAGCTCTTTCATTGCCATGGTTCAGTGTTACGCAATGGGTTTAGTGCTAGAACATTGTCGATATAGTATATCTTCTTGTGATGTGTGTGTGTGTGTGTGTGTGTGTGTGTGTGTGTACACAGGTTTGACCTTGTGGGGACATTTGCCTATCTGCCTAAGAATATAAATGATCTTTTCTTACAAAACTGCAGCTTTTATTAAAAAAATAAATAAATAAACAAATAAATAAGATTCATTTGGTTCCTAAGGTTGTGGGTGAGTTTAGATTTAGATCTAGATCAGAGTAATTAACTGCATTGAAAATTCTGTTGTGTGTGTGTGTGTGTGTGTGTGTGCTTAAATAAATTTATGTTGTGGGGGCCTAAACCTGTGTACACACTCACACTATGGGGATTTGTTTTCCTTAAAGGAACAGAGCACAAGTCCCCATGAAGTAAATATCTTAAGGTTAAGGTTACACTAAGGGTTCTGGTTAGGCAAGCCATGGTTTTGGTTATGGTCAGGGTTGGGGTTCGTCTCTAGGAAATGAATCTAAGTCTGTGTTTTGTACTTGCTACATATTGAGCTCCAGAATACATTTTAACCAACAGAGTGAGGACCTTTTGGCTGGTCCCCACTTCTTCTTCTTCTTCTTCTTTAGGGCTGTTTGAGAGTTAAAACTTGGTTTTAGGTTTGGGGTTAGAATCAGGCTCCGATTCTGGTTAGGGTAAAAGTTGGGGTTCGACGTTTAGTGGTGAAGGTTAAGGTTCGAGTAAGAGGCTAGGGAATGTATTATGTCAGAGAATGTCCTCAGTACTTGCATGCTTGCATGGGTTTCCTCTAGGTACTCTGGTTTACTCCCACGGTCCAAAAACATGCACAGTAGACTAATTGCTCGTAGGTGTGGATATGAGTGATGTACCTGCCTTCTCCCAGTGCCGGGTGAGATAGGTACCAGCCTCCCTATGAACCTGATAGTAGGATTAAGCAGTTCAGTAAGATGATGATGATGATGATGATGATGATGATGTCCCCAGAAAGCTAGAAGTATGCGATTGTGTGTGTGTCTTAGTAGGGACAGGTTTGACCTTGTGGGGACAGTTGCTGAGCTCCACAAAAGTAAATAATGCTCCTTTTCTGACAAACACTGCAGCTTTTTTTCAAAACAACAACAACAACAACTTTTCTTGTAGATATAGCGGTCAAGGGCAGGCTTGGTTTAGCTGCAGCATCAAAGTAAGGTCCTCACAAGTTTTGTATGAGAAGTGTGTGTGTGTGTGTGGGTGCGGGTGCGTGTGTGTGTGTGTGTGTGTGTGTGTGTGGTTTGTCAGAGTGCCTCAGAGGTGTGTCTGCCTCGGCCAATCACAAGGCTCCTCAGCACGAGCTAATGTGCCTGCCTTGAAAACACACCACCATCCCCGAGGCACTGTGACTGTGAACGCGCATCTCCAGCACGGCACAGATATCTTTCTACCTAACACAAACCAGTGTGTCATTTACGCTCCTCTTTCTTCACATCAGCCACAGAATCATTTCTCTCTGATACCCGAGATGAGCAGGATAGTGTCAGCTTGTGCTTTCTTTAATATCACACCGATGATACGGACGACGACGTGACCTCATCAGCCACAGTCATGAAACATTATTCTGAGTGTCTGAGTCCAGGAGCTCATTCGAAGACCCATTAAAGCACTCTGTGTGTGTGTGTGTGTGTGTGTGTGTGTGTGTGTGTGTGTCTTTCAGTCCATGGTGAGGTGGCGTGTAACGGTGGCTGCCCTGAGGTGTTTGTGCCTCCGAGTCTCAAAGGCTGGCTCACACTTAATGAGAGTAAACTTGTCTGTCAAGGGGAATACAGTGTTATTATTCAAATTAATGTCTGAGCCTAACAGTCAGTGTCTGCTGGAAAGGAATAGCAGCACTCTGTTTTTAATGGCACGAGTTGTGTGGTGAAGCTGCACATGATCTGCCTGTCGGGGTTTATTCCAAGGTCATAACTGCCTCGCTGTATATTATCCCTCTTGGGACATGACCACCCAGAAAATATTGATTACAAAATGACTATGATGTGAGCCAGACGTTCAGCGGTCTGTTCAAGAAGTAATAAAACGACGTAACGTAGATGAGTAACTGACCAATCGGGCTGTGATGCCGCATGGTGGCGTAGTGGTTCGCACGTTGGCCTGACAGCAACAAGGTTCTGGGTTCGAGGGTGTTTCTGTCTGGAGTAGGCATGTTCTCCCTGCGCTTGCATGGGTTCCCTCCATGTACTCTGGTTTCCTCCAACAGTCCAAAGACACGCACATTAGGCTAACTGGCTGTTCCAAATTGCCCCTAGGTGTGAGTGTGTTTGTGTGTTTATTGGCCCTGCGATGGACTGACGAGCTGTTTAGGGAGTTTGCATGTTCTCCTCATGATTTCCTCCCAGTACTCCGGTTTCCTCCAACAGTCCAAAGTCCATGCGAATTAGGCTGATTGGACATTCTGGATTTCCCCTAGGCGTGAATGCGGGTGTGAACGTTTGTGTGTCCTTTGTTGTTCAGGGTCTACCCCACTGTCACCTTCAGCCATTTTGGGGGTCGTAACAAAAGATAAAGCGGTTTGGGGAATGAAAATATATTCAGATGAGTAGAAACTACAGCGCCCTGTAAGGGTCATAGTGGGGGCTTTTTAAGTTTACGTCATATCATAATATACATATACTGTACATATACATAAGACATGGTACACCCTGAACAGCTCGTCAGACCATTGCAGGGCTAACACTGTATACTTTAACGGTAATTCAAATTAAGAGTTATGGTTAGGAAGAAAAAAAAATTGAAACCCCCACCACGATACTAAGAGAGCTCCGTGAGAATGAGATTACATTAAAGTCAACTTTATAATAGAACATTACAAACATTTCCCGACCAATCAGGTTTGAGAATTCAACAGCACTGTAGTTTAAACAGGAATACTGTGCTAGTATCATTTTCCTGATCCTCATATTATGTTTTTTCGCCCCCCCCTGATACTCATTATACAGTTTTACATTAACTAATTACACTCGATGGCTTATCTGCTTTGACATGAGTCATCCAGTGTTACTGAATACATGTGGGTTAATTACTCATCAGCGATGTTTCATTCCAGGGCACGGTGTGACAGAGATGTGAAACTAGACTGGTTTTTCATCTTCCCTGCATTTGTGAAGAGCTTGGTGCATTAATCATCAAAGCTGCATGAATCGTAACACAGAATAGCGTTATCACCGAGACTGTTACATCTTCCCTGCTTGTGCGTTCCCAGCTCATTATTCACTAATTCTGATTGAGGTGTGTTATTCAGAAACTACAGTTAAACGAATAGGAAGGAGGGTGTGTTTGCAAGTGCGAGGAGGAATGCTTGAATCAGCAGACATGTCCTGGAAGGGTAACAGGTGCGAAATGCTCAGAGGCGCCCCACCGAATGGGGGCATGGTGGTGATGTGGTGTGGTTAGCGCTCTTACCTAACAGGACGAAGGTCAAAGCTTGTCGGCAATGGCGTTTCTTTAAGGAGATTGCATGTTCTCTATTCGCTTGTATGGGTTTCATCTGGGTGCTCCGGTTTCCTCCTACACTCCGAAGATATGCACATTAGGATAGTTGGCTATTATGGATTGCCCTGTTCAGGGTGTTGTTCAGCGTTCACTCCATGTTTTACCCAAAGTCCGCTGGGATTGGCTCCAGCTTCCCTGCGACCCCAAACAGGATAAACGGTACGGAGAATGAATGAATGTTTAAAAGCCACCCCAAACCCGCCATTCGATCAATGCCCATTCCGGTTAGCTAATAGATCCTGGTATTCCTAATGGTAGGTAGCTTGCTAGCATGTTTTGCTTTTGGTTTGCACAACGTCAAAGTGAATCCCAACACTGAAAGATACTACTTAGCTTAACATTTGCTAGCTTTTGGCTAGCTACTGAAATCACAGCTAATGCTACTATAGAACGGTAACCTCGACGTTTTACTTTCTCGCAACTACAGAAAGGTCTTAAGGGTTCTGAGTCTTTAACACAGAGCTGAAATACTGGACACGCAATAATTTGCACGCTCGTTGTACACACTGTACAAACACACACCATTACCTCTGCACTACAGCCACTTCAGTATTTCTTTTCAGTATCCCTCGCCTGTCGTCGGCTGAGATGGACACCAGCCTCCCTGTGACCCTAATTAGGATTAAGCGCTTCAGAAAATGACTGATGACTGACTGATTTTATGTAAATGTTTCTCTGTGAGCAACACTTGTTTCCTATGTGCAATATTGGGGGGTGTGGGTACAAGAATTTCAATGCCGGTAGTGATGCTCCATTGTTACCTGTCTATTACAGTAAAACTTGAAACTTGAAACTTGGTCTCCAACCCTGTTTCTGGAGATCTATCTTCCTGCAGGTTTTATCTCCAGCCTTAATCATACACACCTGAGTACCTGATTATTGCCTTGAAGAAGTTCTCGAACAGGTCAAAGAGCTGTGTTCGATTTTGGATGGAGGTAAAACCTTCAGGAAGGTAGGTTATCTCCAGGAACAGACTTGGAGACCACTGATCTACAGGATCTTCACCAGTCATCATATAAAAGAGAGAGTGTTAAAAACCAGTACAGGCTAACAGGTGTTTTTTATCAGCAGTTGAAATAAAATGGCGCGATTTCAACCGGGATCAGGATCTTGGCGTTTCTTCTGCTGAGGCTTCAACTGAAGCAGATAATTACGCATGATTACATCATCTGAAAAATGAAAATGTACAACGGTATTTACTTTAGAGAATGATTTGGGGACTTTTGAACATTTCTAAGAGCTCAAGGAACGCTAAATATGACTCATCGCAAAATTGTCCCATGTTAGGACTCAAATCTGATTTAAAGGGCAACCTATTTTTAAAATGTAGCTAACTGTTACGTATAATCATCCTACTGTTCATTAAATATTATTTCACACGGGGGTTTCCAAAGTGTTCAGCTTAGAAGAGGTTCCAGTAAAGTGTGTAAGACGGTAGCTTGCAGCTGGGGTGCAGAGCGGTGTTTATATAGCAGGGTAGTTCAGTTAACGTTGTTAAATAAGCATGTTTGTGGTGCTTTATAAATAGTAATTTGCAAGTTATAAAGTCATGTCCAAGCTCGGCATGTTCAATGGTTGAAGAAAAAAGAGCAAACATGGACACCTGCCTCGAAGGCGTGGCTTTTGTTTACTCTGTCAAAGCATGCTAAGTTCATTAGCAGCTACTTTAACTCTACTTTTACAGTTTTACAAGCTTGAGTGGATACTGGTTCTGTTCTATAGTGAGTGTCAGACATTCGTGCAAAATTATGGACTAAAATTGCAGCATAGTAGCAACATCAGTCAACAGCAAGTAGTGCTAGAAAGAGTCTGGCTGGACGGCATTGGTCATAACCCTAATGTTCAGTTTACAAAGTAAGCGGCCATGTTGATTTGACGTTCCTCTGTAAACAAGGAAAAAAATGGTACTTTTTTAAAATAAGTTCTCACTTATTTATCAAACCACTTAATTCTATTAGGATCGCGGCGAGGCTGGAGCCCATCTCAGCCGACACTGGGTGAAGGCGGGGTCCTTGAACCGCCCACCAGACCATCGCAGGGCACAACCATTCACACTCACGTTCACGTTTGCCTAACATGCCTAAAGTGCATGCCTTGTCGTACTGTCGGAGAAAACCGGAATACCCAGAGAAAACCACGCATGCACAGGGAGAATATGCAAACTCCACACAGTAACGCCTGACTCAAATCCTGGACCTTCTTGCTGTGAGGCGGACATGCTAAGCGCTACGCCCCCATTCCACTGTTGTCCCAAGTTGAAAGGACATTCTTGGAGGCAGGTGGGAAGTTGTAAAATCTCTTTGAATGAGGCGAAGTTAGTTAACATAGCTGCTGTTTCACATGCTATTAATTAGCTTCAAGTTAGCTAGAATATTTCACTTAACTTTTGCTAGCTTCACACTAAGGTCCACACTAAGTAACAACATAGCGGGTGATATTAGCTAAGCGCAGTATTGCTAATTTGGCGAAGTAACCGACTCACTCACTCATTTGCAGAACTGCTTATTCCTATTATGGTCACAACCAACACTGGGCGAAGGCGGAGTTCAACCGGAACACCTAGCCAGACCATCGCAGGGCAACACACACATACCCATTCACACTCACGCTCACAGCTAGGGACAATACGGAACAGCTAATTAGTGTAATTTGCAGGTCTTTGGACTGTAAGAGGAAACCGGACGATCCAGAGGAAACCCACGCAAGCTTGGGGAGAACATGCGGACTCCGCACAGAAAAACCTGAGCCCAGGACCTTCTTGTGAGGGTGAGGCGGACATGCTAACCACTGTGCCACCGTGCCAAATTTAGTTAAACATTAGCGCTTGTGTTTTTTCTATGGTCTATGGTCAATACTATTTTTATTAAGTCAAAATAGACACTATGAATTTTTTGTAATAAGTAGAATTACTAAAGCTTGAATATTTTAGTAGAAAATGTCTTATTGTTTGTGTAGCCATTTTGTTCGCTCACTTCACTGTTACAGTTCTTCGCTGTTACAAGCCGGACTCCATAGTGTTTCTTCTGCCTTTTTTGGGTACTGTTGTTGTTGTTGTATTAAACCAGATGGCCGTCTTTACACGTGTTCGGAAAGGGCAGCCGCTCAGTCATTACTAGCACTAAATTAGCTCATGTTTCTTGCGCTAAAAGCTGTTGTTCTCTGGTCAGGTTTAGCGTTAAGCTTTCCTCTCAGAGTATTTAAAGCTGAAGGAGGGGCCCACAGGTTTCAGATGTGGTCGCAAGCCACTACTCCCGCACAGGAAGTGCATAAAACTTAATCAGCCAAATCCACTTCAGATGGGTTTCAGTAGTGAGAATACCAAGAATGCACAAGTGACCAAACAAGTCCCGGAAAAATGTTTCTGGGGTCGTTTTGTCCAACCACCCCCTCTCTCCCACCCACCCCCTCTCTCTCGCTCTCTCTTGTTTGTGGTTTTTTTTTTACACCTTCCTCTTTTCTCTTGGTGCCTACAGGAGTGACTTCCCCAGATCATCTGCTCTCAGATCAGCGTCAGAAACGATAGCCATGTGCGCGGCTTCCTCTGAAATGGAGATGAGGAAGTGAGAGGCAATGTGTATGTACAAGAAACTGAACTTCAAAACCAACACAAGAAAGAAGGCTCTGGGATCAGGTTCAAGGCCTTCAAGTGTTTCAATTTACAAACTACAAAATAAACCATATTCATCTTTTTCACTCCCCCCCCCCCCCCCAATTATATATTTTTCCCCTGCAGGAATCCATTCATTCTGGCTCCATAGAAATATGTTGGGTTTTGGACTCGCAGTCATATCTGGGGCTTGTTTCATGTGACTGGGAACACATGATGCTACCTCGGGCCTCATTTAACTTTTTTTTTTTTAGCTCCTGCCCACAAAGTGGCTTGGGAGCCATAGGAATGGGTTCGTCTGTCCGTCACACTTTAGTTTCCGGACATTTATTTGCCGCGCACTGAAGCTGGGGCTTTCAGACTTGCTATGCTTGTTCTATATTGGCATATTATGTCCCCTGTGGTCTGTTTTTCTTTATTCACTTCAATTCATTCATTCATTTACTATATTTTCTAAGCCACTTAATCCTAATTAGGGTCGCAGTGAGGCCGGTGCCCATCTCAGCCGACTCTGGGCGAAGGCAGGGTACACCCTGAACAGCTCGCCAGACCATCGCCAGGCCAACACCAACACAACCATTCAATCTCACAGCTAGGGGCAATTTGGAACCGCCATTCAGCCTACAGTGCATGTTTTTGGACTGTGGGAGGAAACCAGAGTACCCGGAGGAAACCCATGCAGGCATGGGTAAACTCCACACAGAAATGCCCCGAGTCCGGGAATCGAACCCCGAACCTTCTTGCTGTGGCGAATGTGCTAACCACTGCGCCACCCTGCCGCCCCACTTCAGTTCGTTTCAGCTCAAAATCAAAACTCTTTCAACTTAGTGAGTTTTCATCATACAAGCACAAAAAAAGCTTGGAATGCTAGGAGGAAACCGGAGTACCCAGAGGAAGCCCACGCAAGCATGGAGAAAACAATTAAATGTTCTTTCCCTTCTATTGTGTTCCGAACACTCCGTTCAGCATTGTTCGCCATGGAACCTGAGCCTTATGAAAGGATTCCCTGGACACTTCCTGGTGTTGTGGGCTAATCGTTCCTTGGAGGGTGGCGTGCTTCACAGAACCCTGGTTAGATTACACGGATTAAACTGGTTTTCAGAAGTCACATGACTTCCCAACAGACGTCCGACTTTCACCAAACACCTCGACGCCATAAAGCCCATATGGGAACACTAGAGTGAGCAGGAATTTAAAGCTAAAGCACAGGCTTTGCTGTGTGTATAGACAGTGGGTGGACAAACTGTCTATGAGTGGCAACTTAATTAATGTTTTTGAGCAGCTAATGCGTATATTCTTACTGTTCCTGTTTGCTCAACAGAAACGCTCATGCTGAAATTGCAGTTTGCGATGTTCAACCTCTAATTAAGAATCCTCGCTGTATTTTTATTCCCCCCCCCCCCCCCTCTTCTCAACCACATGGAGCACACTGTGAAATATTAACCTAGTAAACCTTAGCAATCCTGTACTGCTGCTAAAGCTCTTTCTTCACCTTCCGCTCTCTTTCCCCATAAAGGGAAGAGATACTTTTCACATTTGCATGCTGCTTCGCTCTCCCAACAGCGGAACGCTTTCAGAAACCTGATGCGTTTGTACGGTCTCAGCTGCTGTCAACATTTTTATGTTGGGTTTTATTTATTTTTTTTTATGTTTTGTTGTTGTTTTTATTTCCACAGTGTCCTTTCACCTGCGTCAAACATATTAAGTAACATTTCTGCCGGAGTCCACAAAAGCTTGCGAAACAATCCCTTTCTTTCTTTTTTTTTTTTCTTTTTTTCTTCTCTCTCAGTCCTTCTTTTCTCGGAACGCGAGCCAGCTTCCAAGTACCGTGTCCCCTCCTCGCTTTCAGCATTCCTGAAATGCTGCTTTTAGACACAATGTGACAGGCTTACGCTGCTCGGAACTGAAATTCCACGTATCTGCAAAACGCAACGTTCTTTGCATTATGAGCTGAAAATAATAATCTTGTCTATTAGAATCGACGGGAACCTGGGGGTTGAATTTGCGAGTGCGTTCGGGCGAGTCCAGGGATCAGGAAACATGTCTGATATGCAATTAAAATGAAGGATGGACAAGGCCGATGACTAATCCACTGCTCCATAACAAACCCCCCACCCCACACCCCCACACCTAAAGTCATCATGTTCCCAAATGCCACGGACATGTACCGGGGGGGGGGTGTTTAATCGACAGCGTCTTCATGTTGCAAAGAGAGTGGTTCCAGTTTCAACACAACAAGCTCCTTATTGCTTTCATCTCCGGGTTGTGCCATGCCTGTGGCTTGTAGTGAGACGGTCCTCCCTTTTCTCAGGTTGCCCCGGTGTACACCGTGCCCTGGATCATGCCTCACAAAAGGGCACAAACACTCATCATACATTTGTGTGGCTGGAACTAAAATAAACTGACCTGTGGGGCATTGCAGGGAGTTGAGGAATCGGATGAAAGAGTATCAGTGCACAAGCGCGGCTTATAGCATTGCTGTAATTCCAGCAGCACCAGGAAACACTGGTAGCCCCCAGGCGCAGGAGCAATCTGCTGTCTGTATGTGGCTTTTCTAACCTAACTGGGTATCTCTGTGGGTCACCTGTGTCCATTTCACACATTGCCTATGCGCAGAGTTTCTATCTGCGTTTCTTTTGTCCCTATCACTCTATCACACACCCAGCAGAGCAGTTACTCAACCACTTAGTAAACTTTGCTTACATGTACACACACACACACACACACACCCTGGGGCTTTTAACTGAACCGGGTTTGTCATTTTCTCCCCTGTGTTTTTCACTCACTGTATCTGTCTTTATATTTACATCTTTATTATGTCGTTATTACACGGTATCTACATACCGCATACAATCACTGCTCTTCCCATGATTATATTTCCCTTCGCAAAAGTTTCTGCTTCAACAGATGGTTCTACGAACCCATATACCATCATCAATACTCTAATAATTATCAAATATTCACTGAAGGCATGGGGAATGGTGCTGAATAGCAGGACTCTCGAGTCCGAGGCTAATAATAGCTTTAGTATATACTACACCGAACCATACACAAAAAAAGTACACTAAAATAAGATTTTCATGGTTTGTTTCTGATATTTTTTTCAATCATGAGAGATGCACGTGTGCCCATCTCTTAAAACCCGTTTTTGAGTTTTAGTATATACTACATGTAAAACATAAAGAAAAACAAACTAAAACAAGATTTTTATAGCGCGCCAGTATTTGTTTCCAATACACTTTCAACCATTCACAAATTCACACCTGGCGCGGTCTAGAAACGGCCACGTAGCCTAATGTGCATGTCTTCGGACAGTTGGAGGAAAGCCGAGTACCCGGAGGAAACCCGGGCAAACACAGGGAAAAGCATGCCAACTCCACAGAGAAACGCCCTCGCCGAGCCCGCAACTCGAACCCAGGAGCTCCTTGCTGTGAGGAGGACGTGCTACCGTGCCGCCCACGTTCTAAAACTGTACTTTATAATTATTGTACAAGAAATTTAATAAAAAGTTAAAAATGATATATTTTCTTTGCAAATACTTATGTCTTATAAAGTGGGGCTGGTGGTGTAGTGGTCAGGGTGCTGGGATCATGATCAGGAGGTTGTGGGTTTGAATCCCTGTTAGACCCATTCGCTTCACGGTACTCCGGGGGTTAAGGTCCGGCCTGATGACGCAGTAGGCCCGGGTGTAAAAAGCCCCTAGACTTACTTAGATCATTTAAAAAGAATTATTCACTGAAAGTTTATTTTAACAACAACCCACGTCTGTTTTTTTTTTTTTTTGTTTTTTTCAAAAACCAACATTTTGTCAGCATGACTCATTCATATAATTACATTAACCTACATACAGCCCTGGGTTTTTTTTCTTTCGGTATAAAGCAATATTATCATGTTGACTTTTCATGATTAGGTTGGCTGGATGAGGCTGTATTAGGAAACCACTTAATGACTATCCAGGTCAAGTTAGATAAGGACAAACCATATCATAGGCAGAGCCTGGCCTTGAACCGGCACGCGGCTGGCTTTACCAGTGGCGAGAGGTTAAATCATTTTTAGATCTTTCTCTTGGCTCCTCCAATGGAAAAGTTAATTACACTCTACAGGTAGTAAATTTGCAAACCTTTCAATCATTCTTTTTAACTTGGCAGAGGACAGAAGTCTCTCGCTGGTATGAGAAGCAGTGGAGCGTCTGATATGTGACCCAGCAGGCTCAGGGCACATGGCTGATTTGTGTGCGTGTATCACAAGTGATGAGAAGATCAAGATCTATGACTCCTGAAACTGCTTAAAAACTCAGTGCAAAGATCCCCAACCACCCCCAGTCCCCCGTCCCCCGTCCCCCCATTCAATAATGGGTTCGATTCCTAACTCGGGCGCTTCTGTGTGGAGTTTGCATGCTCTCCTTGTGCTTGTGTGGGTTTTCTCTGGGTACTCCAGTTTCATCCAACAGTCCAAAGACATGCACGTTAGGATAAGTGGCTGTTCCAAATCGCCCATAAGTGTGGATGTGAGTGTGAATGGTTGTGTGTGTGTGTGTGTGTGTGTGTGTTGGAACTGCAATGGTCTGGCGAGCAGTTCAGGGTGTACCCTGCTGTACCTCTGCCCAGTTTCGGCTGAGATAGAAGCCGCCTCTCCGCGACCCTACAAGGATTAAGTGTTTCGGTAAATGAGTGACCGAGTGAGAAACTACATGGCAGGCAGGTGGATTGTTTTTTAATTATTAATGTCAAATTTTTTTTCACCAGTTGAGTGTGTGTGTGTGTGTGTGTGTGTGTGTGTGTGTGTGTGAAAATGCAAAACACATTTCTCTATCTCCAGATGTTTTCACACTTGGACTGTTTCACTGCTCCAAGTGCTCGCAGATCGATGACTCAGCATCCACCCCTCATACCCGCCCCCCACCACCACCCCACCCCGCCCTTTGTACTTCATTTTGCGGTCCACTTCATTTGTGTATTGTGAAAACAAAGCGGATTCAGTCTGCTTCAACCAAACTGAGCGAGCGAGCATACTTTGCTTTATGAGTAAAGAATTTGTAGGTCGATGTACAGCACATACAGAAAATAAACGAGAGATGAAAACCTAACACCACCACACTGTACAGAATAATTAAGATTAAACAGGTCCGTAATAATTGTATGATTGTGTCAGTAAGTGGAACAATAACTACTGTACATTAGTATTAAAGGGGCCCGTCGAAGCCGGCGATGGGCAAAGATGGGGTTCATTCTGAACAGCTCTCCGGACCACTGCAGGGCAACACACTCACACTCACAAGGGGCAATTCGGAACAGCTAGTTAGCCTAATCTGCATACCTCTGCACTCTAAAAGGAAACCGGAGTACCCTGAGGAAACCCACGCAAGCACAGACAGATCATGCAAACTCCACGCAGAAACACCCATGGCCGGTAATTGAACCCAGGACCTTACTGCTGTGAGGAGAACATATCAAACAACACGCTGCGATTTATAGATTGTTCACTTGGATACTGCATAAATTTACTAGGACTTTGCAGCGGTGATGAAATTTTTGAAAACATCACATTCACTTCATACACTGAGAAGCTCGGCCATCCGGGAGGAGCTCGGAGTAGAACCGCTGCTCCTCCGTGTTGAGAGGAGCCAGTTGAGGTGGCTCGGGCATCTGATTAGAATGCCTCCCGAACGCCTCCCTGGTGTGGTGTTTCAGGCATGTTTAACCGGGAGGAGGCCGACGGGGTCGACCCAGAACTACATCTCCCTGCTGGTCAGGGAGCGCAACGGTGTCCCCCTGGCAGAGCTGGAGGAAATGGCTTTGGAGAGGGACGTCTGGACCTCATCGCTTAGGTTGCTGCCCCTGTGACCCGACCCCGGATCAAGCAGAAAATGATGATGATGATGTTGTTGTTCTATCTGCTCCATGTTAGTTTCAGAAACTTTAAACCCCTTTCGATTGGCAGGCTGAAAGCCTATTTAATAAATATAGATCGAAATTTGTGCGGCACAGTGTTTGGTGTTAGCACGTCCGCCTCACAGCAAGAAGGTCTTGGGTTCGAGTCCTGGGCTCTGCAACGACGTTTCTTTGTGGAGTTTGCATGTTCTCCCCATGCGTGCGTGGCTTTCCTCTGTGTACTCCGGTTTCCTCCGACAGTCCAAAGACATGCATTTTAGGCTAACTGGTTGTTCCAAACTGCCCCAAGGCACAAGAGTGTGAGAGTAAGTAAGAGTTGGCCCTGCAACGGTTTGGCGAGTTGTTCTGGGTGTACCCCACCTTCGCCCAGAGTTGGCTGAGATAGGCTCCAGTCTCCCTAATAAGATTAAGCGGATCGGCAAATGAGTGAGTGAGAGTCGCACTTTCCACTTTTTGGCAACTGAAAGCAACATACAGTACATAGTGTAAGCTTGATCCAAGCGGTCAGAAGGTCCATGGCTCGGATTAAAAGAACCAGAACTCTTTCTCATTTCTATTTTTCATTCACAGCCATATGACAGCATTATGTAACGTGACCCCACGCCCACAATTCACAATCACACTCATACTCACACCTAGGGTCAATCTGGAACAGCCAGTTAGCCGAATGTGCATGTCTCTGGGAGGAAACCGGAGTGCCCAGAGGAAGCCCACGCAAGAATGTGCAACATGTAATCTCCACACAGAAGTGACCTCACCGAGCTCGGGACTTGAACCCAGGACCCTCTTGAGGTAAGGCGTACATGCTAATCAGTACGCCGCCATGACACCCCTTAAAAGTCACGTTATAGTGTGCTTCTTTCGCTTCTCTTTGTGTGTAGTATACAGTATACTAAAACAATTATGCGACATCCATCTTCCTGTATACCGTTAGTTATTCTGAGATAACAAACCAATCAGATTGCCCTAATCCCATATAGTATATACTAAATTAGTAATAGTATAGTCGTAGGTAATGGTATAGTGTATTTGATGAGGAGATTCGATTAGTGATGTCTAATAACTGATGCAAGGTGGTTCTTTTGTTTGTTTTGTTTTCTGAGGAATATTGGTGTCGATAACACACGAATACACACACACACGGGTGAAGACTCTCACTAAATGGCCAGAGCCACATTTCCCATTTACTCCACGTCCAAGACACATCTGATTGATGGTTGCCTTGGTTACGTAATGAACACCGAGTGCGGACCAGGAGTTGCCTGTAGTTACAGAATGATTTATCTGCTGGGCTTTAATCAAAGGGTTGGTTAGATCAACCCAACGTCCTGGCGAAAATCCGTCCCGAAATCAGCAGTTATACAGTCTATCACATGCATGTGGTGATCCTCGGAAAAAAGAACATGGAAAGAAAATGTCCGGCGGCCTCTATTACAGCCTGCAATTTTAGAATCTTTTTATTTCTTTATTTTTTGTATTTAATGACAAATAAATACAGAGGTTGAAAACATGCTGGAGAACTTCAGCAAGGTCTTCACCAATGGTTTGGATTGTGGTGCTGCCTGTCAACCTGTAACAGATGTGCATGTCTTTGGACTGTGGGAGGAAACCAGTGTACCTGAAGGAAACCCATGGAAGCACTACGCCACTATGATGCCCTGATTTCTTAGCCAAATTAATGGTTTCCTTACGGTAGGACCCCAGTAGAGAAGCAGTAAGTTTTATCATGTCAAACTCCAAAGTCGGTGTTTCTGTGTGGAGTTTGCATGTTCTTCCTGTGCTTGCGTGGGTTTCCTCCGGGTACTCCGGTTTCCTCCTACAGTCTAAAGACATACGCATCAGGCTAACTAGCTGTTCAGAATTGCCCCTCGGTGTGAGTGTGAATGGTTGTGTGTTGCCTTGTAATGGTCTGGCGAGCTGTCCAGGGTTTACCCTGCCCTCACCTAGAGTCAGCTGACCTGATAGGATTAAGCGGTTCGGCAAATAAATGAATGAAAAAAACACCGCAGCACAAAAGTTATAGCTAAGCAATAGCTAAGATCGAGCATCACACAGAACACCCGGCACCGGATACTCTTGCTAGAAGACTTTTATATAACGACAGCCACTGTACAAATAGGTTTAGTGATGCAAGTCACTAAATGCAAATGCTTTAACAAAAAAGCTAACTTTTCTTGTCCAAGTGCAAGGTGCGTCTTTGCAACCATGTGGAGTTTACTTTGTCTCTTTGGGAGGGTACACATTACAGACAATGACGCAGGAAACTGGCCTGCAGCGTAGAGGTGGAAGGATCCGGGGCCTGATTGGCTGCAATCTTCCTATACAAACCAGAGCATTGTGTGTCTCAGGTGGCTCTTGGTGAAGCCCTGGCAATCTGAAAGGGAGGCCTAGAGCGCGTATGTGATGTTTTCTGGAGAACTCACTGGTCTGTGCCCGTCAGCGATAGACGTTCTTTTGAAAAAAAAAGAAAGAAAGAAACTAGGTCAGCTCTTGTCTCCTCATCGAACAGCCACAAAAGGCGCATCCTCTGAGGACCCAGGCAGCTTTGACCTCTCCTCTATCGTCCTTTGTTCTCCGTCTGCCTGACACAGTCCTACCATCCATCAATCTTTGTCTCCGAGGCTGTGGTTCATTTGTCTCCTATTTAACCCGTCTCCCGTCTAAATTCAGGGTGAACGGAGAGCAATCAAACTGAGGTCAGAGCCAGTTAATTGGTGGCGCGTTACTTTTCAAATGCTGCATTATACCACGGCTGGCACAGTGGCGTAGTGGTTAGCATGGACACCCCACGGGAAGAAGGTCCTTGGTTTGAGTCCCAGGTTCAGGCGTTTCTGTGAGGGGTTTGCAAGTCCTCCCCATGCTTGCGTGGGTTTCCTCCAGGTACCGTGGTTTCCTCCCACAGTCCAAAGACCTGCACATTAAGCTAACTGTGAACGCCTGTGAATGGTTGAGTGCGGTCTGGCGAGCTGTTCAGGGTGTACCTCGATTTCGTCCAGTGTTGGCTAAGACAGCCTCCAGCCTCCACATGATCTTGGTAGGATCTGGTGATAAAAACAGAACACCGCTCTTTATCTTTGATTAGCATGTTTTAGTTTATAGCTTTAGATTGTTCAAGTTTCAAAGCAGTATTAATATACTAAAGCTTCAGGCAAAAACGTTTAATCAAATCTTCTGATGTGTACAGTTGCCAAACCCTTATTTGAATCAAATGGCTGTCTGGTGTTTAATCTGCCAAGTATTTAAATGATAAGTAACGAGGACGACAATAACATTATTAGTATTTATTAACTTTTTCAGACTACTGTTAGGATTCATTTATTCACCCATTCATTTTCTGAACAGCTTAATTCTTATTAGGGTCGCGAGGAGGCTGGCGCCCATTTCAGTCGTCTCTGGGCGAGGGCGGGGTACCCCCTGTAAAGTTCGCCAGGCCATCGCAGGGCAGAAACACACTGACGGCCTACCCTTTACGAACGACAGCAATGGTTCTCTTACCACAGACAGTGAGAGACATGGCCGGCCTTTGAAAACCCAGTTAGCTGCACTGGAGGGACAGCAGTGAGAACCCGGTGATAGTGGGGCTTGAACCCCTGACCTTCTGATCAGTAATCCAGCTCCCTACCACCAGGCCACCACTGCCCCCTGTTAAGATTCCATTTATAAAAATACCCCTTACACCGTGACCAGGTGAAACCCTTCGCATGTTAGCATGTCTGCCTCACAGCAAGAAGGTTCTGGGTTCAAGTCCAGGGCTCGGCGATGGGCGTTCGTGTATGGAGTTTGCACGTTCTACCCATGCTTTCATGGGTTTCCTCCGGGTACTCCGGTTTCCTCTGACAGTCTAAAGACATGCACATTAGGCTTGTTGGCTGTTCCAAATTGCCCCTAGGAGCGAGTGCGAGTGTGAGTGGTTGTGTGTGTGATGGACCGGTGAGCTGTCCAGGGTGTACACTGCCTTCTCCCGGAGTTGGCTGAAATAGGCTCCAGCCTCCCTGCAAACCTAGCAGAATTAAATGGATCACAAAATGGATTATCAAGCTAGTAATATTGATGGAGAATGAAATTGGCGAATTCTAGAATGTACTGTAGACATTCTGTGCGTTCTTACCTACTACCCCGGCAAATCCGCCATTATAATAGCAATCCGCCAAGACACAAGTGCCCCGGGCTCTTAAATAGAATAGGAGATGACACTCTGATTGGTTTATTACATGTTGCACCCAAAACACACCCATATTTAATTAAGAGACTAAGTATACCCCTTTGGAATCTTTTGCTCCTGGCGCTGCTGTGACCATCTTTTTCTCAACGTTAAACTAGCGAAAGTGGATTTAGACACGCCCGTTATACACTTGTGCCTTTCGCTTCAGACTTCGTGTGTCTAGATTGTTAAAATATAGCCCTTAATGTTGTGGAATGTCCGTGAGGCATGTTAGATCTTGTTAGAACATGACTTCATAACACCTTTAAGCAGATGTTTCCTCGACAGACTTATTTTATGTATCTGATCTCTCTTTTGGGGGGGGGGGGGGGCACGTTGGTGCAGTGGTTAGCATGGCTGCCTCACAGCAAGAAGGCATGGGTTCGATTCCCAGGCTCAGATATTTCTGTGTGGAGTTTACAAGCTTTTTGCATGCTCCTTGTGCTAGTGTGGGTTTCCTCCGGGTACTCCAGTTTCCTCCCACAGACCACAAACATGCACAGTAGGCTAATTGGCTCGCCCCTAGGTGTGAGTGTGAGTACGAATGGTTGTATGTGTGTTGACCCCGCGATACTCTGCCGAGCTGTCCAGGGTGTACCCTGCCCTCGCGCAGAGTCGGCTGAGATGGACGCCAGCCTCCCCGCGACCCTAATTAGGATTAAGCGGCTTATAAAATGAATGAATGGATGAATGATCTCTCTTGAGGGCAGCACGGTGGCACAGTGGTTAGCATGTCTGTTAGCATGTTAGTATGTCTGCCATGTTCAGGGTGTACCCTTCCTTCACTCAGAGTCGGCTGAGATAGGCTCCAGTCTCCCCACAACCTTTATAGTTATATTGGTGGCGTAGTGTTTAGCACGTCCGCCTCACAGAAAGAAGGTCCTGGGTTCACGTCCTGGGCACGTGAGGGTGTTTTTGTGTGGGGTTTGCATGTTCTCCCACTGCTTGCGTGGGTTTCCTCCCACAATCTAAAGACATACACATCAGGTTTGCTGGCTGTTCCAAATTGCCCCTAGGAGTGAGTGTGAATGGTTGTGTGTGTGTGCTGACCCTGTGGTGAACTGGCGAGTTGTCCAGGGTGTACCCTGCCTTCGGCCAGAGTTGGCTGAGATAGGCTCCAGCCTCCTTGCGATTTTTACGATTGATCCAATATGTAACCGTTTCATGTTTTAGATGTGAGCGCCAGAGGAGTGGATGATGTGGATTAGGGAGGTTTTTGCGGTGAAAAGTTACTAGAAAGTGTTAAACATGTTGGAACGAGAACTGTGAGAGAGCTCGCTGCCAGGCATGAGTGTGTGAAATGATTACACTAATGATAAGTTATGGACTCGGGGCAAAAGCGTGTAGTGGAGAAGCACGTAGTAAGTGTCAGGGTGAAAGTCACAAGGGTGTGTTGGATCGAGTGTATTCGCTTCGGCAAGTTTGTTGGTATTCTAGTGACAGATGGTGGTTTTGAATTTACAAAAAATGTAATTTAATTTAATTACAATGATAGACATCAAGGGCTGGAATCAGATTCTTTGGTCAGACATATATACAATGTCAGCAGGAATAAACTAGGCCAAGTATTTAACAAGAACAAAAGGCTAACTCATAACCACAGACGTGAAACTGTGGGCTTCCGACCCACACACTCACTACGGTTCAGAATTTTCCACTTGTACAGTGTCCGTAGGTAGAAAATTCCATATTATGCTTTAACCCTCTACACCTACTTTGGTTCTTTGCATACGTCCTCTGTTTACATGTCAACGGGCAAGTTTAGAACTCAAGAAAAAATAATGTTGATTTTAATAAAATAATATTGAAATAATAATGTCCAAGTATATACAGTATGAAAGCAAAATTAAAAAAAAAACTTTGGACGTTTATTTTTGTGTATTCTGTGCGCTGTCAATATTAATATCTAACATAAATTCAACTTTATCACGTATAAAATATTTATTTATAAATAGATATTTTTAAAAACATATAAATATTTTAAAAAAAACAGTATTGGGGCTGCAGGGCGGCATGGTGGTTAGGAAGAAGGCCTGTAAAGTAAGGGTGATCAATGATTTAATGTTGGGAACAATAATGATCAGTGATTGGTTGTTTAAAAAAACAAGGGTGATCAGTGATTGAACGTTTGAAAACAAAGGTGATCAGTGATTGGACGTTGAGCACAAGGTGATCAATAATTGAATATTTGGAACAAGGATGATCAGTGATTGGTTGTTTGAAAACAAAGATGATCTGTGATTGGATGTTAGGAGCAAGGGTGATCAATGATTGGTCATTAATAAGTGATCAGTTGTTTGTAATCAATGATTGGTCATCTGAAAACAAGAGTCATCAGTGATTGGATGTGAAACAATCAGGCAGTTGCTGATGTCTGGGAACATGCCATTGGGAATGATCAGGGATGATCGGTGATTGGTTGTTTGAAAACAAGAGTGATCAGTGAGTGGATGCTAAGAACACAGGTGATCAGTGATTGGACATTGGGAACAAGTGTGATCAGTGATTGGTTGTTTGAAAACAAGGGTGATCAGTGACTGGATGTTAGGGACAAGGCTGAACTGTGATTGGATGTTAGGGACAAGGCTGATCAGTGATTGGTCATTTAAAAACCAAGGTAATCAGTGATTGGATGTTGTGAAACAAGCAGGAAGTTGCTGATATCAGTGCAAAATGTAACTACACTTGTTAGTGTTAGGCTCTTTTTTTTTTTTTTTTTTTTTTTTATTTTGTAAAATGGTGTTAAGCGGCACCAAATCAAACATTAAAGTTACTAGGTTACCAATTCTACATGCAATCCTGTGTATAGATACCAAATTGGTTACACATGCAGCCGGTCTGTAAATCAGAGCCTTAACTGTTCTAACGTGTATCTTAATCACACATAAACTCCTTTGTGTAAACCAAGCAGGACTGAAATCAAACATACTGTTCTATTGTTCCATTTCTCAGCCTTGCACAAGGTCAGGCTTACTCCCACTGCCAGAGGACGGACTCTGCATGGAGATACTATAAGAGAGAACTTTCCAGAGTTTCTCAGATCTCCTGCAGTAACCAGGTTGTCTTTTTCTTCACTTCTTCTTGCTTTGATGTGGTTGAATTCTTTATAAATTTCAGGTTAATATATTTCACACTTATAGCTTCGACGACAAATCCCCTAAAGAATCAAAGCTCATGCGGAATAAATCAAACAGTTTCACAACCTGATTCATATTTTAGGTTTTAATAATGGGGAGGCGCGGTGGAGTAGTGGTCAGCACGTCCTCCTCGCAGTAGGATGGTCCTGGGTTCGGGTTCCTGGCTCAGGCGTGTCTGTGCGGAGTTCTCACTGTGTAGGATTAAATGGTTCAGCAAATAAATGAATCTTACTTCAGCAAAACCATTCACTGGGATTTTCCACACCTGATTATTTTTACACTTCATTTGTAAAAAAAAAAAATTCAAAATTCACGCCTTGGATCAGACTATGACCATTTTGAAAATGTGTGTTAAGGAACACAGTGGTTAGGAAGCCGCCTCACAGCAAGAAGGTCCCAGACTCGGGCATTTCTGTCTTCTGTGGATAAAGGTGCATGTTTTTCCCGTGCTTGTGTGAGTGTCCTCTGGGTACCCCAGTTTCCTCCCACAGTCCAAAGACATGCACTTAGCCTAACTGGCTGTTCCAAATTGCCCCTAGGTTGCCCCGGATGTAAGTGTTAATGGATGTGTGCGTGTTATGCCCTGTGATGGCCTGGCGAGCTGTTCAGGACGTACTCCGCCTTCGCCCGGTGTCGGCTGAGAGAGGCTCCAGCCTCCCCACGACCCATATAGGAGTGAGAGGTTCAGAAAATGAGTGATTGAGGGCGAGTAAATTTGGGATTACACTTGCTCATGTCACAACAGGGGAAATTTAAGGGTTGGGGGGGGGTGCTGAAGAAAATCGGCTGCAGAATAAATTCTTATTTCGTTTTTCTTCTTTTTTACGAAGCAAAAAGGTCTGACTCAGCTAAAGCTACCTGTTTTCATACAAAAGTAGCCTGCATGTCAGGGTAAAATGAGTGCTTATGATTTTGTTGGTGCAACCAGCATAAAGTCCCTAAAATGCAAACCAGACATTTTTTACCCGTGAAGAAAGAATCTGCTGTATAACACAAACTTTTTTTTATTTTTATTTTTATTTTATTTTTATTTTTTTTTGGGGGGGGGGGGGGGGGGGGGCCTG
>JAQMYF010000005.1:15621908-15635053 GCA_030014195.1 Neosilurus mollespiculum | reverse complement strand
GCAACCCTCAGCCTGCTGCCCCAGCATGCAACAGCATAGAGGATGGCGCTGGCCACAACAGACTCATAAAACATTCTAAGCAGTGTTCGGCAGATGTTAAAAAATAGAGACGGCTCTGGCCCTTTTTGTAAAATGCGGTAGTGTTCTTAAACCCAGTCCAGTTTATTGTCAACAGGAACTCCAAGTTATGTGCTCCGTTGCTTGTACTGTTTGTTTTTGAAGTCGTAGGTGGTTTTGAAGCACTGTGGTTACTGATCAGTCTATTTAAAGCTATATTCACACCTATATATTCACATTCAGAAAGAACGACAGCCTGAATGTGTGCTAAAACTTGAGAAACATCCAAAACCGTCACCGTGACAACACAAGAAGTGCTTCAGTTAAACATTCTTGTCTTGTCAACAAGATAGCATGTTTTCACTGGGATAAACTGTTGACCAAGATCACGATGATCAAAGTAAAATGCCTAATCTTTAAAATCTTTAGCACTCTGTATGATAACGCTTTACAGATGGTAATAAACAGCGCTCATGATTAATGTAACCAATCAGTAATTAGAAGTACCACTATCCCCTCCTTCTAAATGCTGTCAGTTCTTGGTCCCTGCATCTCTTGCTATTAGATCAGTGGCTCATGGCCATGTTTTATCAACTGGAAACGTGCCCTTTTACCACTCCTCGGTGGTTATTCTGGTGGAGATTTAGTTCCTTAAAGCCGATCACTGATTAACACGGACGGCAGTGTGCCCGAGTGCACCCGACACAGACCTCCTGCATGCTCTGGAAGCAGCGTTTACTGTTTCTAAAAGTGTTCTCGGGGAACAACTGTAGCTTCCACTTGGACAGATTGAACAAATTAAATCGCACACATTGTGCCGGGCCAGCGCTGTGCACAGTGCGTCACTGCTTTTCTTCCTCCGTTCGATGCATTAGGTTCTGATTAGAGACAAACATTGTTGCCATGGTGCCAAAGTGCCCGGACGTGCTCGGATTAGCACACAGAACATTAGATTATATGTGAAATATTGCTACAGTAATCCCGAGCGGTGAAACAGGTACGCCACCAGTCCTCATCTACTTCCCGATGTTGTGTGGTCTGTTTAGTTGGTGGAAACATTTGGTTTAAAATGGGCTGTTTTGAGGCTTCGTCAGTCGTACAGAGTGCCACAGCCGCCGTCCGGAGGATAGGATTTTTTCCCCCCTCTTCTTTTCTGCATAAGCTGTTGACTTTAATGCACTGATTCTATGTAACATGGCATTTTTAATTTGCAGGAAAGTGAGTAATATTCGCTGCTTTTTTTTTTTTTTCATCACCCAGAATACTTCCTGTCGTATCTTCCTCAAATCACATGCAGTTGTTGAGTAATAGCATGTAGTCTTGTGCAGTGTGTGCTTTAAGAGACTTTTGTATAAGGTCTAAAATGTATAGACATAAGAAAAAACACTGTTTTGGGACACCCCCTCACCATCACTTCACCCCCACCTGTCTCCATCTCCTAGTGTTTGAATGAAGTTAGTTATACAAAATATTTACTATCTATCTTTATTTTAAATTTGAATGTGAAACAGTAGTGGCTCTGTAGTTAAGACTTTGGGTTACTGATCACAAGGTCGCAGGTTCAAGCCCCAGTACCACCAAGCTGCCACTGTTGGGCTCTTGAGCAAGGCCCTTAACCCTCAGCTGCTCAGTTGTATAAAATACACGTGGTTAGTTTGAAAGTTGAACCGCACCACAGCCAGGAAATAAATACTGATCATATCCCATGTACAATTATTGATGGCTAATCAGTATTAAACTACATTCACAGAAAAGATACAGTGCTTCGTTGTATTTGTGCTGATTACAGGAAAGGAAGTTATATCGTGTGCAGTCTTGCATGATTAGCTTTTGTGTGTCTGTGTGGATCTAAGTTAACCCGGCCATCCCTGCAGCTGCAGGTTCTTCAGGGGTCTCCGAGTCTCCTTGGGACGTAATTGTGAAATTCTTGCGGGGTCTGCCAGGTTTGTCCGTATGAATCCCGGCAGTGTTGAGTGACAGCCTCAGAGCTTGGCACGAGGGTGATTGTGGCACCGGGAGAAGAAAAGTCTCTGTGTCCGCCCGGGGCAGGAGGCGGAGAGAGTGGGCCGAGCCCAGGCTCCGGGGCCCGGGGTCTGGATTCTTGTAGCTTCACAGCACTTGTGATTTATTACCTGACACTGAAGGATCTGGCAGATTCTTTTGGCTCACTTTCCCTTTTTGTCCCTTCCTTTTTTTTCCCCTCCTCTCCTCTCCTCTTTCTCCCTTCCCTCCTTTTTAACACTCGGATCATGTAGTTGGGACTCGGCCCAGCTGGGGGATGAAGCGAGGGAGAAGTTTGAGTAGGGGAAGAAGGGGAAGGGTTGAAAGTGGAAGCTTTGCTGCATTAGTGGGTTCTTGCTTTACCACCCCCACCCCTCGCGCGCTCTCTCTCTCTCTCTCTCTCTCTCTCTCTCTCTCTCGCTCTCTCTCGCGCCCCCCCCCCCCCTCTTTCCCTCTCTCTCATCTCCAAGCCACATGGGCTTACTTCAGAGAGCAGCAGATGTGGAATTCCAGTCCGTTCTGGCTCCTGAGCTTTTAAAAACACAAATGTGCTCCTTTTTGTGGCCTCTGGAGTGAGAGGATCAGTGTGTACCCTGCCTTCCTTTGGATTAGCTTCTTCTCCTTCCTCTTTAAATGCAAGCTGCGGCCACCATTTTAGCGATTTTAGCCTTTCGTTTTTTTAAATGCCTTCGTACCAACAACAGTTTAGAAGGCTTAACACTCTTTACAATCCTAAAACTTATTATGTAAAGAGAGAACATTGAAGGAAACTGAAGAATGTGATCATCTCCTGATAGTACATTGCTGAAAAAAAAAGTTGTTGCTCATTGCTGTGATTCAAGTAGAAATGTCTCACTTTATCTCGGTCTTAAAAGATCATTAGATCAGTTTTTTTCCACTCACTGAACCTGCTCTATCCCTGTACACAAAAGCTCCTCATCTTAAGGGGCATCCACACAGGAAGTGACAAATGACCGTGCAAAACCAGTGAGCGCCAGCGAAACAAGCGTCTAGAGGCGAAATGTTTCAAGCAACTCAAAGTTGGCAGGTGCAGAGTTCAACTGAGCCGAACTTTCACGTCCTGTAGGGAACTAGCTGTTCATTGCTCATGGTTTTACTCAGAATTATTTGGAAATATGCGAAATGGTCAACTAGGCATCCAGAGCTGGCCCTGGGCGAGATTCGCTTGTGTCACGGGGCGACTGGCTTTATCGATCAAGTCACTCATCGCTTCTTGTTTGGACACTGCTTTAAAGTTTTGTTGGTTGAAGTGGATTAGTGTACTGACTAGTTACTGTTAGCAAGAACTGCCATGATGAGGTCTTTCAAGCGCTGTTGGACGTCTGGACGTTGAACTGCTTGACTATTAGGGATGTGAATCGAACAACAACTCGCGATTCAGTTTGATTCTTGGGGTGACGATTCGATTCAGAATCGATTCTTGATTCATAACCATTACAAACAAAGGGTGCCAATTTCACGAGTAACTACATTCTTCTATAAGCTAGGATCAACTCTTCTATAAGAAAGAAAGAAATGATATTACTAGACAGCTGGTTTTGTAGATGTACCGATCCGCTTTGCTCGTTCAGAGCTAGTTGGGAGTTTAGTGAAGTGATGGAGTGTGCATCGGTCAGGAGTTGGTCGTGCTGCTGCTCCGGTTCTTTTAGATCCGGGTGATGGCATAAGATGTGGGCTCGGGGATTTGAAGTGTTGCCGAAATACTTGACTTTTATTTTGCGCACCGCGTATGTCATGTCAAGCTCCTTTTCACCCGGAAATTGTAAAATCCAAAGTGCAAGCATTTGCCTTCAGCGAAGACGGCACTGGCTGTATTTATTGTTCCTCATCCATGTCAAAGCTAGGCTAAAAGCTAGTTCTGGAGCCGCCACTCACTGGAACAATTCACTACGGAGGCCGTGTGTGGACAAACAGTACGTGCTGTGAGTAAGGTTGGAAATGCTCTAAATAACGTGTTCTTAACAATCAATTCAGAATGCTAATAAATAAGAATCGCAATTCAGACGTGAATCAATTTTTTTCCCCCCGGCACCCCTATTGACTATAAACATGTGACTTGTGACTAGATGTGAAGGGGCGTGTCTATACGATGGCCGACAAGAGGCCAATCCAGATACAGACGATTTTAAATGGGAAGGCAAATGATTTCCAAACAGTTATATGCTTGCTCTGAGATGGTGACTTGAAACTATTTTTTAGTCATAATTTTCAGCATTATAAGCGCTTTATTGTCTGTTTAACTTTTCAGGTGATAATGTGGTGCGAACGCACAAATTAATGATAGTGTTTTTATTCGAGGCATCTTTGTTGCATACATTGGTTCATACAATACAAAACAAAGCTGTTACATCTTTTAACCATACCACATATAAAAACCTGTAAATATATATGACCCATATGAAATAACAATCCAAACCAAAACTATGACGCAGCCGCAGTCTTGTGGGGGGTAGAAAATGACTGAAACCCGTGATAGGTGTCCAGCCACAAAGAAATCCTGTACCATCGGAGCGGATATAAACCAATGATGACGACAACACTAAATCAGTCATGATCTCCTTTTTTTTCCCCCCCTCTAACACCAAATCTAATTGAAGGCCTTTATTCCTCCCACAGAATCTCACCGGTTTATTACATTTCTGTATTAATGGTCACGCTAAGCTCCTTTGCTAACCTACTTTCTGACTCGCACGCTTGAAATGGATGTGGAAATAATCTGTGCTGCCTTGTGACTAGGCTCAGACTCATGCTGTGAGGAAGTGATGAGTTTTTCCCATGAATTGCTTAGAAATGTATAAAAACTACACAGTTGGTTAATTGCGTCCATGCTTGTCCCTGCTAAAGCACGGTGATTTCCAGCCCGTTAACTCGCGGTCTGTTGAATGCCTTTCCTGGACCCGTTGGTCTATTTTCACTGTACTTAGCAGTTTGCGACATGCTACTGCGTGCCAGCACCGCCGTTCGAAGTGAGATTTCACTCGCTAAAGAGAACAATGCAGTAATTTTAAAATACTTTTTCTCCTCATGCTCTGAGTCCAGTGTTTTCACCAGTGTGTGGATTACTGTAATTCTGTTTATTTATTTCTCATTAATGTGGGGAAGCTCTGACTGTTGTTGTTAGGAGATAACAGTAAAGTCGTTATAACTTAACTTTTCTCCACTTTTTTGGCGACCGATCTCTCTTCCAGGCCCCCAACGTCTTACACAGATATAGGTGATATCATGGTATGTCAGCATAATTAGAAATCCCGAGTTCAATTTTTAAAAATACAGAAGCTCGTATTGCGATAAAGGTGTTTCGAAAATGCTGTATGGCATCGACGTATTGTAGTGAACAGTATGTGCCACTAGGGGTCAGTCTGCTGGTCAGCAAAGGGGTGATTTACATAGTGTGTCATCTCTGGGTTTCCCCAGGACTCAGTTTCAGTCCTGCTGACCCTCCTTACGCTCAAAGTGCTTGATGGCTAATGCTAACGCTGTTATTTGTTTTACCATGTACCCCAGTGAAATGTTATGATGGAATGACGGTGTGGAAAAAAAATACGTACCACCCTTGCCTTTTCACATGGTTTCTCTCAAGATTGTGTGTGTATGTGGGTTTTTTTTTGTTTTGTTTGTTTTTTTTCTAGCTCGCAAGTGTCAGATTGTACATTAAGTGGGTTAATGGAAACTCGCGCAATAACAAGGTTATGTTTGACATCAGTGAAGCACACAACTGCTGATTTCTTACAGGAACAAGGCAAATATGCCACGTTATTTTATTAAACACTTAGAGAGATTTAATGCACCATGCGTGATGAGTCCTTGACATCAAGCCTCTTTGACGTCATCCCGCGTGAAGTAAACAGAAGGGTGACTAATCAAGTCCAGTCGGACTAGCTCGAACTGAACTTGGGGACAAGTGGGGGGAAAAGTTGAGTTGTGAAATTCAATCCGATGCTTGTGACTTTTCGGGATTTTGAAGTCGGGGGCTGAATGTGCGTTTAACTGGAAGCTAAATAAGGGCTGCAGGACCTACTTCCCATTCTGTAGGTTTTTAGAAATATAAAAGACATTAAGCAGAATTTCTGATGTAAATTCTGAAACGCAGTATATAAGATTAAAGCTGTAAATAAACTCTAGCTGTTTTTGTGCTGCTTCTTAAAACCGGAAAAAAAAAAGCCTTGAAAATAACTTTGCTTTCAAAGCAAGTCCGTGCAGGTTCTGCGTGCTCCACATCACACTGAAATTAAGCTTTTTTTTTTCCTGTACCCTCTTAAAATAGTAACCAACATGTCTCTGTGCAGAGGTTTTATCTTCCTACTTTAAGTAGATCGTAGATTGGTTGCCTGGAGGCAGAATACATGAAGGTGCTTGATCCAGGTTTCTTTCCTTAATCTTCATCAATGCTTCTTTTATTTCTGAGCTAAAAGCTGTGTGTGTGTGTGTGTGTGTGTGTGCGTGCATGTTCTCTCGTAATTTAGTTCTTGGGAACTGTATTTCTTTCATCCAAAGCATGTTATAAATTAAAATGAAGGGAAGAAGGAAAAAACGTTTTTTTTTTTTTCTTCGTGCATGTCATTGGACATCCTGCAACTCCTTCCTACTCATGGCTGAAATGAAGATTGGTCATTACAGTAAAATAAAAAAAAATAAAAAAAAGAGCAAGAGGGGACGAAAGTCGGTGAGAAAGCAAGCAAGTGAAGGAACAGCAGACGGGTCTGTGTCGCATAGCTGGAGTTTGAGATAATGTAGCGCTCTCCTTTTCAGGGGCCTCTCTAGCACTCGGCCGAACATCTGCTGTATGTAACCGCTCACTGAGGGAGAATTGTTACTGGGCTTCACAAAGAATGTGCACTTTCCCCTGAGCCCAGGAGTGAGCAGCTGGGGGTTCTACGGTTCCTCCTGCTTTCCCAGAGTATGGCAAAATAGATCTACACATTTAACAACATTCAACAGCCTACACCCTGAAGAGGGAAAAAAAAAACAACAATCCTGACACATGCTCAGTGGCTGGAGCAATCGTTGTGGTGGGAATGATGTTGGCGAGACCAGACAGCTTGTGCCCCCGCCCCATCAAACCCCCCACCCACTCTAGACAGACTTAGCGTTTTGCTAACTAGTACCAGGTATGCTTGTGTGAGGAAGAAGATACTTCTTTCCATCTTTAAACTTTTATGTCATGTCGGATTTGTTTATTGATAGTACCACCCCCCACACACCCACCCCCATCATGCTGGATTTGGGAATTGTGCCGACAGACTTTCTGAACTAAATTCCGTATCATTCTGTAACACCACATTTTTCATCCCGAACTAAATCTCTAACAAACAGCAGTAAAGCTAAAAGGGTGTGATGGCACGTTTTCGGAGTTCTTTTTTTATTTTATTTCGTAACAGCCGTGGTTTTGGGAGCTGCAGTTAAACGCTCGTGTTTAAGCGGTCATGTGCGTGAGAGCGCACACATGTGCCTTTCATTACCGACCGCCTCCAGAGATGCAGGGCTGAAATGGCAAATCTTCTTACTGCAGGCTGAGCATGTCTGATGGACAGATTAGCAACACATTGTGTAAAGGGGGGAGAGAGAGAGAGAGAGAGGATTGTAGAAAGATAGCAAAGTTTTCAGTGTGGTAGTTTTATTTGTAGGTAGATCGATGCACTGTGAAAGCTTTTGGTATGTATTGCAAGCGTCACATGATCACAAGGTGTGTGTGCGTGTGTGTGTCTGTATATGTTTTGTATATTATATTAAACTTAACGGAATGCCTATCATGATTGTCAGTGAATCTCCCTATTATACGGTTAATGCAAATAATCACAATCGTTTTTCCTCACCACGATTAATTGACCTCGATAACTACGTTGTGAACATTTTCCTGGTTAGGCTGCCACGCACTTTCCCTCCGCTCTGCTCTAATCTGTCTCTGGTTGACACGTGGAGGAGGATACAATAGACAGTTCAGTGGCAGTCTGAATTCTTTAAAATCTAATTTAATAACATGACAGTAGTTATGGTTAATCGGGATAATTTCTGGGATGATATATTGTTAAATATGACACATGACACTCTGCCCCCATAAACCCTTAGAGGAAAAACCCAGATGTAGAAAATTCCAACATCGTCAGCATGTCATAAATCGACGCATAAGCGCGTTTTGTTTCTCATATACGCTTCATATCTGAGCGCACACTCACAATGTCAGGGGGAAAAAAACAAAACCTGTTGTATGGTCTTGTTGACTGTCCCTGTTCCGATGCACACCTTTATTCTGAACCGGATGCCTTGTGACCCTTCCTAGCAAGCTTTCTTCTAAATAATATTAAAAAGCAATAAATATCGTGTGCAACGTCCTGTTCGTCCTCCTGTGTATTTGTAATGTAGAACATTCCTGACAAGACGGTGTCATTTGTAAATGTCTCTGGTGACTTTTAATGCAGGCGAATCTAGATTCATCTGACTTAACTCACTTATAATCGTGCTCTGGCCTCTTTAATGACTCAGCTGAAGAAGCGTGAGCTTTTCTTTTCCTTTTTTTTTTTTTTTACATCCATTAATAACAGTTCAAGTATCACCAAGCTTTAAAACGTATTTATCTTTATGGCAAAGCCGGTAACACGATTATTTGTGAACTCCCCTAGTTTTACTTCCCAACCATCTATCTTTAGTCCAGTCAGACGGTCTGATCCAGACGACACGCCGTGGCAGCTTAAAGCCACAACTTCCCAAATGCAACCCTCCTCTTCTTGAGCCTTGTGGGACTGAAATGAGAGAGAGCTGCCTCGGGCTTGTGTCAACTCGTTTTAGAGGCCCTCTCTCTTATTCCGCCTTCCTGTTACCCTGGCAACCAAAATGAGAGCAGCTACTCTTATTGGCGGGGTGAAACGGAGCTCACATGTTGATTGGTGTTGCCTCTGTATATTTTTTCTTTTTTTTTTTTTTTCTTTAAGAAGACAAGCACCTGTGTGGAGAGTTTTTGAAACCAGACGGCAAAAAACCCCAATGCATGTTATCAGCATCATTAAGAGTTGATTTTGTTAGATCCTGTTTACAAAACTGCTGACAGGAAGACAGACTTATAAGAATTTTTCAGCTCAAACTGATGATTGCATGGTGTCATGAACAACATTACTGACTGTTTGGTAGAGTTAGTGTTTGCATTGAATTTTTAAGGGAAATCAAAAGACTGTCACTTCGACGGATCCACAAGGCTCCTTGGAAAATGGCTTGAGCACCACTCCGTTATTAAGACAGCAGCATATTACTTCATGTTTGCTCACCAAAAGGCAAGAGGGAATAAAGCAATTAGATCTAGACAGCCTTGAATGTAGCAGGAGGGGACTGTGCATGTTAAAGCACAGATTGTACAGGCTCCAGTCACATCCGAGGTTTATATCCATCATGTTAGTGGTGGTGATCTTTGGTCTGCCAAGAAAGGACGAGTCGGAACATTTTGCCAAGTTTTATAGGCGTCATTTAATCTGGGCGGCATGACGGTCTGCGCTATCGGGTCACCTCTAGCTTCTAGGAAGCAACACAATCCAGCTCCTGTCTGTAGACTTGGCTTCATCTTTTAGAGCCATGCTTAGACTACAGACCTCATTTCAGTGTATAGTATATCTCAAATGTATCTCCAGTGTAAACATGGCTCATACGTAACACACAATTTGCTTTGGACTTTGTTTCCATTGTTTTTGTGAGGTGCCCAGTGGTAGTGAAAAAAAGTACGGCCTTGTAAAGGTAAAACCACAGACCGGGCATTTTCAACCAAGCAGAAGCTTAAAATTAGCCTGGGTTTGTACGAATGGGACTTCTGAGAAGTAGTTGGCTACTCTCTAACCATGGATAAGGTGTCACCTGGGCTAAAGGTTACACCTTAGGAACATCACTGCCGCACTTCTTAGAAAATTAATGTCCCGTGCTCCTGGCGGGAGCTGGAATCGATCTGAATCGATGGCTCGGAGAGGTACGGGTTGGGCTAATATTTGTAATTAGAATTCTATACAGGATGAATTTAATGATGCAGAGTTTTATTATTTTTATTTATTTATTTATTTTAGGACAACCGTGAGGTAAAAATAGGATGAATGAGGTGTTTCAACCTTCCAACAGTATAATAATAAAAACACACACACCACGTAGAGACACACATCAGATAACACATGAAATTAATGCTTGCTTTTAAAAAAGTTGTCATTCCAAAATGGCGTCTTGTTCACTACATAAGGTACAACATGCAGGCGTTATAAATCTATGTAGCACATTCGGCTCTCAAAAGAATACGGGGGGGGGTAGTTTTTTTTATGGTATCTTAAATCAGTCACTGGTCTTTCTGTAGCATTATGATTAAAGTACTGGCACCCACGGATGTTTTTGGCCGCGATCACCACCAGCAATACTACAGAACAATAAAGCTGCTGTCTTGTGCTCAATAGGAGTCCTATGAGTTATACACACACACACACGCACACGAGCAACTCTCATTTTAACATAAAAATTGAACCAACACAAAAACTCAGGCACGAATCCAACATACAAATTGCAAGTCGTGTTTTAGTAATAGGTGGTTCCATGAGAAGGATGAGTTATTGCCCATTCCCTGGAAAAAAAAAAAAAAGGTCCAATTTTGGAATGAACTGTAAAGGAGGTCCATTCATAAGCACCTGCGTTTTGCTACACCGCCTTTAATACAGCAAACAGTCGAGGCTTTTAGAAACGTTGACCTTCTGAAACAGCAGCCTACAAATCCAAATAAAGCAGCCCACTGGCCCCGCAACCCTTTTAAGTGTGCACCTGTGCTGCAGGAGTCGCGCCTCTCATCCCAGCACCAGGCCGCCTGTTAACGGGTTTGTTTAACCTCCCCAGCCACCTCCACTCTTCACTTTATCACACCCTTCCGCTTTGCAGCTCACTTTCAAATCAGACGCCCTTGTTGCCACGTCACAGCCATGTTGTACCCTGCTCATTTTTTTTTGTAAGTCAAAAGACTGCGTTGGCTTTTTTTCCCCTCCCTCAAACATTCTGGTCTGTTTTTAATAGCGTTTTCCTGTGCTCGTTTTCTCCAGGTCCCAGCACTTTGCCAGATCTGACCGAGCAGTTTGCGCTTCCAGACATGGCCCCACCCATGCTGCTCAGACTGCTGGAGGCCATCGAGAGGAAAGGTGAGCAGTTTGTTAAATGTAAATAATTACTCAGGAAAATGTGTGTGTTTGTGTGTGTTTAAACATGTGTTCAGCTTATGCTTGTAACTCTTTTGCTTTTAAATGATGTTTGCATCATAAATATGACTGTGTTTGTTATTTTGTTGCTATAACGGGGTCATCCAGGGACGAGAATACCATCGGTCTGTTTTTTTTTTTTTTTTTTTTTTTTTTTAATAAATTATATTTTATTAAGTATTCAAATCTGAATCCCATTCACTTACTACATAAAGTGTACCATTAAGCCCTTATACACTTTACATTACATGACCCACTATATAAGCGAATACTGGTTGCGATTGGTGTCGTATGCATGTATTTATTAGTGCCAGCCTCAGTAAAAAAAAAAAAATTTTAAATGTCGAAGTGTGTAATAAATCAATTAAGTGGTTATATAATGAGTTCTTGATTACGGGATCTGATCACCGTTACCATAACTCTTCTCTTGGCAGGTCTGGACAACCCCACGCTATACAGAAACTTCACCGCCGGAGGTGGTCTGGATATACGGCATTATTTCGACAGCGGTGAGTTGCATTACACTTTGTAACCTTCACACTTGTTTCACGTATTGCCTGCACAGCAGATTCCCTAATTGTGTTCTTGCACGTTCGGATTAGACTGCTTGTCTGTGGACCTGGAGCAGCTCGACCTGCAGACGCTGTGCGATGGCCTGCGACGATACCTGCTGGAATTGCCCCTGCCGGTGATTCACTCTGCAGTCTACACTGAGATGGTACACATTACTCAAGGTGAGCGTGAGAGTCATATGAATTAAGATATAACAGATCAAAGCAAAATGGTAGTAATAATAACCAGTGATGGTGATGTAATGACAATACCACATGGGGGTGCTATTGTTCTTAGTCTGTTTCTCTTGTGACCACAATTGTTCTCTTGTTGCGTCAACGCCGTTGTTGCTTTTACTTGCTGTGTTGAGTCCATTTGCACCATAGCTCATCCCCGTCCATGCCAAAAGACAGGCTGCGTCCTGTTCTGCATACACTGCCTCAGTATCTCTGGTTTAATATGGAGCATCAGGACTCGTATCTACTTCTACTCTATTATTAAACAGAAGGTCTGGGAAGCTAGTAAAACTAAGCAGATGAGTGTGTATATATATTTATAAAAAAAAATATGCTACAAGTCAAAGCAGCATGTGCCACTTTTTTACTCCTTGTTCTCTGCTCGCTTATTACATCCAGTTATCATACACTCACGTTGCACTGAACAGGATATCTGTGGTTAATCAGACCTAAAAGAAGGTTGACTTCTTATCTGCAGCATCAGTCTCGGCAGCCAATCAGCAGGCGGTGTACGTCTCTCTGCTCTGTCATTGTCACACATTATCACTGTGCGGTTTGAAGCTGCCTGAGTAAAACTTTCCACCTGGCTGATGAAAGTTTTTATTTATTTATTTATTTTTCTTCTTCATCTTCTCCCCTCCTTTATTTAATGCTGTCTCCTCGGTATTCTATTTTTAAACACCTGGCTTGTGCTTAAGGGCGAATATCCTTCACAATTCAATTACAGTCCAGTGTGTAACAATGCAGCTTTTTGTGCTCCTCAAAAGCCTGATTCGTTCTTTTAAGTTTTTCCATTCAGTATGAATAGACCTGGTTGAAATTTCCATTAAGGTTGTCAGAGTGGATTTCACTGTTGTGGGGCCATGTGACTTTTCATAATATTTACATACACAAAGGTGAAGAAAATTTCGTCTTGTAGTTTTTACCTTACGCAGTGTAAGTCTTAGGTTTTGTCTGAATAATTCTAGTTTGGAATTAAATAGTGTGTGTGTGTGTGTGTGTGTGTGTGTGTGTGTGTGTGTGTGTGTGTGTGTGTGTGTGTGTTTTTAAACCAAAAATCTGTGTTCTGTGACTACTAAAATCA
>JAQMYF010000005.1:15610774-15621031 GCA_030014195.1 Neosilurus mollespiculum | reverse complement strand
TGTGTGTGTGTGTGTGTGTATGTATGTGTATATATATATATATACACACACACACACACACACACACACACACATATTTACATGCACACTTCGCCTTTGTGTATATAAATATTATGAAAAGCATATATATGCATACATACCTGGATAGATAGATAGATTTGTTTACCTGTGTAGAATCTATATACTGTACCATACCATAAAAGATAAGGTTTTGTTTTTACTGTAATGGTTCATTCTCTCTCTGTGTGAGAAAATTAGTGCAGCTTCAGTGTTGAAGCCCCCTGTATGTAGTTCGATCTATGTTGCTGCATAAAGCTCACAATATTTAATTAAATTGTTTTTATTTACTTATTCAATTTTTTTTTGTATATTTATCTTTGCAGAGGTTCAGGGCATGGAGGAATGTGCGGAGCACTTGCGGAGAGTTGCTAGCTCTTCGGTTTTGCCTCCTCAGTACTGGCTGACGCTACAGTGCCTGCTGCGACACCTTGCCCGCGTGTGCCAGGCTTCGGCCGCTAACCTGCTGAATGCCCGCGCCCTCGCCGAGATTTTCAGCCCTGCACTGTTCCGACAGCAGGCAATCAGGTATATACACACCTGTATACACATACAGCTGCAATAGAACTATAAATCTGCAGCTTACGTAAAAAATTTCGTTGACAAAAAAGTCCTCCACGTTGATGCAGTTTCACTGTTTTAACAGAAATAGAAATATAGCATCCATCATTTCATGTAGGTGTACTAAATCATGTGTTGTGTACACACAAATGAGATACCATCTGCTGTCTCACGACAGACACTGCACCATGCTGCCGTATTTTTAGGCTGTATATACATTTGTGCTTGTATGCTGGTGAAATTTCCTCTCCTTCCATTTTGTATTTTGGTATGAGGTAGTATGAGGTAAAAGTTCACGAATCTTCTCTCTGGTTTCTCTTTCCCCAGCTGTGAGCCCAGCCCCGAGTCGCACATTCGGATCATCGAAGTCCTGGTGACCAGTGAATGGAGCAGCAGCCAGGCAGCTCCAGGTACCGTGTGCTTTCTATCTGCTTGTACAGAAACCACGTTAAACGCAGTGGCTGCTGACTGCAGTGGGTTTAATAGAAGACAGCAGGCGAGTTCTGTGGGCTATCATTAACTGTATGGAGACTGTGGATGGGAGAAACAGCCCAGATTGCTATTATTAGCATGTCTACTGGGTTGGGAATGTAAAGAGCATACAGCACCAAGAGCCATGGCAGCATAACACACACAGTTTCAACTTCCTTGAGTGTGTTCTGCACAAATCCACATCCTGATGATGTCATCTTTGTATTGATATCTCCTTTAGCCACTTTATAAAGAGACGAGCTTGTGAAGCTTTTTTTTTTTTTTACTAGCTTTTTTCCTTTTGTTAACACTAAATATGAAAGAGTCCATAGAGAGGCATGTATGTGTGTATGTACAGGTGTGTGTTGTGCCCTGGGTCTTTAACGGTTTTACTGCCTGTTAGGGTCTATTTATATTCATACATACACTCTCATTCTCTTCTCAGCTGTTGGATCCGGCTAAACTTTTTAGCACCTCCAGCTGGAATCTGGGACCGTCTGCAGTTTTTTACAATGATCCCGGTCTTAGCTAATGATGTGCTGCTGGCCTGGGCCCAAACCAAGAATCAGTGTCATTTCATCAGCATGATAAAAATGATTTTCATTACCGCTGTGAAAGTTTTGTGTTCTCTGGTGCGGAATATTATGCTGAAGCCCTACAACTTTGATTGGGTGGTCTGACCGGGGACCGGTCCCGACACCTTAATGGAACAGGGCTAACACTTCTTCAACGTTTTTTTTTTTTTTTATTTCCCCTCATCCACGTTCTTTACCGTGTCTCTTCCTGGGCCTCATGCTTTCTTTGTCTCCGTTCACATGCCCGTACTTGTTTTTTTATTTTTTATTTATTTTTATTTTTTTTGGTGCCCCCCCGCCCTTCCTCCCCCGAACACACAGCGCTGATGACTGTAGTTATGTATGTTAGCGGGCATGAGGGTGCAGGAGTTTTTGTGTTCGTGTTTGTCTGAGTATGTGTGTGTGCGTGCGCGCCCGTGTGTGTCCGTCTGCTCCCAGTTACAGGCGGGCTATTTTAAGCCAGTGCCCACAGTCCCACTTAGATTTGGTTGGCTGAAAGCGCCGTCTGCTGTACGATACACTCCTTAACTTTGAAGGAGCGACTCTTTCCTACAAGTACATACCGTCTCAAAAATACCCACGCTTTCTAGGGCTTCAGTCCACCCGCCGACACCCCTCCTTCCTGAGCCGAACAGCCCTTCCAAAACTCAAAGTGCCCAGCTCAGCAAATATTTGATCCTGAGCGAGTTAATCATAAGACTGGAGCCATCGAGCCAGCACAGCGGTGAGAGAAGGCTTTCTGAGAGGACCACGGCAAATCATTAACCATCCACCTCAGGCCAGCCTTCATTAATCAGCCTTCTCTCTTTTTTGTGCCGTCATTAGCACAAGAGCTCGAGGACTGTTGCTCCTTGCCTGTGAGGATTTGCCTGAAGCTTTCTTTAACCTGCGCACTTGCCTCGGTAAAGTGCTGCGCGAAGGGTTCTGCTTGATAAATCTGAGGAATGAGACTTGACACAAGTACTGTGGGTTTGGATTTAGAGCACTTGAACTCTGTTGATCGATCAGGAAACGTGTGTTTTCGCGAACATCTCCGGAATATGCACAATTTACAAAGTAAGTGTGTCGTCTAAAGATTTTGATGGCATGTTCAAAAAAAAAAAAAACGCACAAAAAAACCCATAAAATGTTTGCTGAAGGCGGTAAAGGTGTAAATTGCTGGCTTGACGAAAAGGTGTAAATGACAGCATGGTGTCGAGGGAGTTCGACTGGTTTTTGGCACGGCAGTCAGAGCAGGTTCTTTCCTCTGACGCCCCGTTCCCCATCCAGCAGGAGAATAAATCACCATTTCATGCCTTTAAGTGTCTTTTTCACAGATGTCTGATAAGTACAGGGCACAAAGTTCAGAGCATGTGTCAAAAAAAAAAAGTGGGTTAACCAGTTTGATTTGTCCTGGCCTTGCCTTGACATGCCTGAGCGTATGTGTAGATGACACTTTTTTCTCCATTTATTGCTTTTCAGCAGTAATATAATATTGAGTTGAAAACTGATTGATTGGTAGAAGTGAGTTTTTCTTTGCCCTGTTCGATGTAATATCTGAAATTCTCTGAACCTGTAATTTTAGCCCAGTGTTTAAGCTCTCGGAGGTTCACAGCTGCACTTGACCCATTAAAGAACTTAATGCGGACAATAGGTTGCGTTCCTGCGGCTTCTTTTTAGCCCTTCTAAGAAGTGTAGCTATTTGAGGTGCCTCCCTACACTCCTGCCAACTGGATTTTCCCCACCATGCAATATGTGTCCGGGGATTACAAGCAGCATTTGCGAGCTCTCGCCTGCCCGTGACCCGGCCATGTGCCTGACGTAGCAGCTGCCTACGTGCCTCTGCAGCAGCAATCAGAAGCGCGCAGCCTTTGTCTGCCTGCCAGCACAGGAGCTCGTCTCAGCCGCCCCATTCGCTGAGGGGAGGAGCTGAGGAGACCTGTGACAGACAGACAGAGAGGGAGGGAAGGGAGGGGTAAAAGAAGAGAGCGATGTACCACATCCTCTTTTCATTTGAGAGATGCTGTGCTACCGTGCACTTCACATCTGACGGCCTTTACCCGCTTTGTTATCGGCACCGTGGAGAAACCGGTCCGCCGCACAACCTGAAGTGGATATTACTGAATAACCCCGTGGCGATCTTTCCTTTTATTTTCTTTTTTTTTTTTTCATTATGGAAACGAAGTGTGCGTTTACAGTGGTGTCATTTTGTTAAGGGAATCAGTACAGACGATGATGCAGAAGTGGCTAGCAACAGTCTTGCAACGCCATTGGTTAGGGTAAGTGATGTAATGGCTTCTATTGAAAAAAATTATATACCGCTTCTGACTGTTACAGTGTCGAAATTGTCCACGTGGACGTTTTTGCAGCATTTGGTGCGTGTTCGGTGCATATCCATACTGATGGTCCAGATATCTGCATTATAAATAAAAACAGATGCACTGGCTACGTGATGGTACATGTTGGAACATGTTGTACCCTGATAGTTAATCCTGTACTTCTGCTGCTTGTATGCAGTTCAGGGCAATTTGGCTTCCTTATTTCTGCGAGCTGTCCTTACGCACTTGTATAGACTGCACGGGTTGAAATTTTATGCGTCAATTTCGTGGTATGTAAATAAATGCTCCTGATGCGTGGAGTTGAGAGCTGGCTGGACAACTTGAGCTTAAGTGAACAAAGGAGAGAGTGGGAAGATGATTGGAGGGGGGGGCTAAAAATAGCCCTTCGCAGGAGCTCTGCCTCATGCTCCACAGAGACCACACAGCCCCCACAGCTCTGTCATTCAGCCCGGCAGCCAATCAGCTGCAGCCTTTTCCTGTTACCAATGATGTAACATGTTCTCAATGGCTGGTGAAAGAGAACAGCGTCTCGGCACGCCGTGCACGCTGCAGTCTCTGTATGCAGCATATTGGTATCGTTGATGTCAGTGGAATGTTTCTTTGTAGGAAGTAGAAATTGTCGTCTTGCAGTTAAAAAGTAAGGCGGCAAATTATCTGCATATCTACTTCTGCTTTTGTTATCTCTTGTTCTTTTTTCTTTTTCTTTCTTCCTTTATTTCACACTCACTCTCTGCCGTGACAAACCTCCTTGTTCTCATTTTTTCATCGTCTCTTAAGGTTTAAACCATTTTTTCTGTGATATTGTACGATCCGTGATCCGTGCCGTCCCGGACATGTCTGGGCTTGTCGGATGACACTTGTAGGTCCAAGTGTGTTTATATGTAAACGACCTTGAATGGAGTTGGGTCATTTGCATGTAAATCGCCACCGCCTGTATGAACCTTCTGTTCTTTCCACAGCACTACCTCCGAAACCACCCAAACCAACCCCTGTCACTAACAACGGTATGAACAACAACATGGCACTACAGGATGCCGAATGGTACTGGGGGGACATTTCAAGGCAAGCTCCTTTTTCACTTAATCCATCCTACTTTTGCATTCAGCGCATGGGAAGTGCAAATGATACATTTTCCCTCCAGCATCTTAAAACTGAAGATTTTCCTTTTCTCTGTCTTGTAGGGAGGAGGTCAACGAGAAGCTGAGAGACACGGCCGATGGAACGTTTTTGGTTCGTGACGCCTCCACCAAAATGCACGGAGACTACACCCTCACACTGAGGTAATTTTAAACTTAATTTCTTTGCAGGCCAGGTCAAGGATAACCCATATCGTCATATTATTATTATGTAATATAAATACACGTCGCCGTAATTCAACCTCCACTTGGTTTACAGGAAAGGAGGCAACAACAAGCTGATCAAAATCTTCCATCGTGACGGGAAGTACGGTTTCTCAGATCCTTTGACTTTCAACTCTGTGGTTGAGCTGATCAATCACTATCGGCACGAATCCCTCGCACAATACAACCCCAAACTAGATGTGAAACTACTCTATCCCGTGTCTAAGCACCAACAGGTGGGTCATTCTTATCAAATACATGGAAGATATATATATATAGATATAGATATAGATACATAGATACATAAATAAAGTGATGTGTGTATGTGGGGTGTTTATTTTAAATCATTTCCCCCCGCCCACAGGATCAGGTGGTAAAAGAAGACAACATTGAAGCTGTAGGCAAAAAGTTACACGAATACCACCTGCAGTTCCAAGAGAAAAACAGGGAGTACGACCGACTGTACGAGGAGTACACCAGGACCTCCCAGGAGATCCAGATGAAAAGAACGGCTATCGAAGCTTTCAACGAGACCATCAAGATCTTTGAGGAGCAGTGTCAGACGCAAGAACGCTACAGCAAAGAGTACATCGAGAAGTTTAGGCGAGACGGCAACGAGAAGGAGATCCAGAGGTGAGGCTTACACTCCTAAACAGGCTCACACTCCTGATATATCAAATCGAAATCCAATTATCTCTAATTGTGATAATTTATTTATTTATTGGTTTATTTATTTTGCCCCTCCCTCTGAAGGATAATGGTGAACTACGAGAAGTTAAAGTCTCGCATCAGTGAGATCGTAGACAGCAAGCGTCGTTTGGAGGAAGACCTGAAGAAACAGGCGTCCGACTACAGGGAGATCGACAAGAAGATGAACAGCATCAAGCCGGATCTCATCCAGCTCAGGAAGACCAGGGATCAGTACCTCATGTAAGTGCCTCGTCTCGTGCGCTCTCTGAGGTGTCTCTGAAGTGGTCCCGGCAAAGGTTTCACGCTTTCTCTTCTTCTGAATCACAGGTGGTTGACACAGAAAGGCGTCAGGCAGAAGAAGCTCAACGAATGGCTGGGAATCAAAAACGAGAACCAGGAAGAGTGAGTGTCCTTTAAAGCACGTCGGATATGATAGGATGTAGTGTGTGATTTTTTTTTTAAAAATCCAGTCTCTAATGATTCTTAATGGTTTCGTTACGCCAGTCAATACTCAATGGTGGACGACGACGAGGACTTGCCGCATCACGACGAGCGCTCCTGGAGGCTCGGGAACATTAACCGCCTCCAAGCGGAAGCTCTGCTGCGTGGCAAGAGAGACGGAACATTCCTGGTCCGGGACAGCAGCAAACCAGGCTGCTATGCCTGCAGTGTGGTGTACGTAATTTTATTTGTTTATAATTTTTTTTATAAACATGACCCTTTTTATGTAGTAGTAGCATAAATAGTTAATGTTTTATAAAACCTTTCAGTGATCTGTGGCTGTTTCTTTTAAGACCGGCATCAAGTTACTTTATTTTAATTGTAAATAAAAGTGCTTGCTGATATTCTGTACTGGTATGTGACCCATCCCCACAAACCGAGTCCTAATGTGTCAAGCTGTATACGTTTAGGGCTACACCAGCTTTAAAGTGACCCTAAAATTTACTTAACAGTATCACTCTGGTCTATTGACACTTGATTTGTGTTGATGGGTCACATGATGAGGTGGTTTGTTGTCAAACCATGAATCTGCACTCTAAGCTAGCTGGCTCAACGACTTCGCTAACTATAACAATGTAACATAATCAAGTTTGGTCGAGATTAATAATCCAGCCATGTGTTCTGGGTAATGCAGACATGCAGGTTTAAATTTGTGCATTTATTAATATTTATTTTTTTTAATGAGAAGTTAAAGAAGTGAAGATGCTTTTTTAGCCATGATTAACAACACAAATTCAAAGTGTCTAGGTAGGTTAATAATATATGTGTATCTTTTTGCAGTGTGGACAGCGAGGTCAAGCATTGTGTCATCAACAAAACTCCAACAGGCTTCGGTTTCGCCGAACCTTATAACCTGTACGGCTCGCTGAAGGAACTGGTCTTGCACTACCAGCACACGTCTCTCGTCCAGCACAATGACTCTCTGAACGTCACGTTAGCATACCCGGTATACGCACACCCGCGGCGATGAGGACTCAGAAAAGCACACTTTGTCGGGACATTGGAACACGCGATCTGAGCTTAGAAGGAAGCGGATAAGGGAGGAAAAATGTGGCCTCAGCTCCTGCAGCGATGCCTCCACCTTGGATTCAGGATGAAGAGCCGAGTTTCACTGCTAAACCTCAAAAGCAGACATTTCAGCCAAGACCTTGAGGAGTCGTATCATTTTCCAAGCGGTCAAGTGGAAACTGCTGAACTTTGAACTGTTTCTCTCTCCCAAAAATGGAGGACGGTGGAGGCCTTTGTCAGAATGGTGCTTGTTCATTTCAAAGCTTTACCCACTGCTGGAATGTGGAACGCTCATGACGACGACCTCTGGAGTGCAACTTTTATTTTTAAATGCTACTCAGAGTGTTATACCTGTGTGTGTGTGTGTGTGTGTGTGTGTTGGGATGGATGTGTGTGTGTTAATGTGATGTGACCAAAACTCACAGTATCTAAAAGCTATTCATCATTGGTGTGTTCAAAATGACGACGTGAACAGACCATGGAATCAGCTGATCAATGTAGCAAGAAGGCACTTTCAAAAAAAAACAGTATATATAGTATATATATTTTTTTTTCCCTCCACATAAAGGACTGTGAACAAGCGAACGATTTGAACATCTCATTTTAAAAATGAGCAAAAACCAGAGGACAGGAACAGGATGTGTGGCATTTTACTCCGTGAGCATTACAGTGACTGCTTTTGCCTTTCGTGAACTAACAGAGGCATGCAGAGAAAATAAAATAGATTCATTTTTGTATATATGGACTTAAAGAAAAAGGGAAAAAAAAAAGTGATTGAAACCTTGTTGTACCAAAAACAGCTCTCGGTTCTTTCTCAGTTGTATTCAAATGTGCTATGCAAATTCTGTTTCTCCCTTTTCTTCTCTGCAGAGATGTAATTTTATTTTACACATTGCCGCCATAATATAATTTTCCTTTTTTTTTGTTTTTAAAGCTTGAAGTCGACTTCTTTCTTTCTTCCTTCCTTTCTTTTTTTCTTTTTTTAATGGTAGTCTATAAGAGAATATTTTAAGTGTCAAAACCGCCAGTTTTTTCAGGCTTCAGTTTTACAACCGATAAAGTACTTTATTACGAACTTCTTTATCAGCAGCTGATTAGATAAAACAGAGGAGTATTTTATTAGTCTTTTTCACTTTGAGCTTTTTGCCCTCCTCCCCATAGGCAGAGCCTGGTGGACTTTAGTGCTGCTCGATGCTTGTCGATAGAACCATAAATCATCCATTCGATCCTCCTAATTTTTATTTTGGGGAATCTTTTTCAGTAAATTTCATGCACGAGTTGAATTCCTGTTCATTTGACGTGAATGAAGAACAGCTGTTTTAATCCTCAACCATACTGTTTTTCTGTATCAGAAAAACTCACTAGTGTTTACATGACTCGAGTCAGAATCTGTATTTTGACTCGTGCCCCTCCGCACTTCTCTGCTCTGCTCCGCTCCGCTTCTTCAACTCAATCTGATAAACGCTTGTTCTTCCATTTACAGGAAAATCAACTTTTTTTTTTTTCCCTAACTGCTAGCTCAGTGGCTACGCTTTTTTCATTTTCTGTCTTCTAATTCCTCATCACAGATTACAGTATTCTAAGCTTTATGACTGGTGAAGCCTTCAGCCTCGGGGTTCACCCTCCAGCTCGACTTGTGTCTATATTGCAGTTATGCATCTGATGATATTTTGCATAAATAAAACATCATTGTGAACCAATAACTGACTTGTTCATCAGCATAAAATGTTTTCAGGTTGCGTTTCAGATACTTCGGTTTATCTCATTGTAACCTTATACACTATGTTAGGGTTTATTTTCTGATGCTCTCACGGTGACTCAGTCACTTTCTGTACAGTTCTTCAAAGTGAGGTGGGAAAAGGGCTTTATCAGTTTTTCAATCTATCACTTTGACCAAAAAGAAAAACAAAATCCTCACTAATTAAAATCTATTGAATCGAATAGAATAATTACATAAAGCCCGAAAAGAAACCTTCACGTTCAGGATAAATATTATTGTTGATGGATGGAGCTTTCTGAAAGTGCCGTGCAGGTTGAGAACCAGACGGGATGTTCATCGTGAGAACGACGTCTACTACTCATTGTCCAGCAGTCAGTCGTCTTTCCGCTTTGGTATTTTCAGGGGATCTCCAAGTTCTCCAGTGTAATTTTTAAAAAATCTTCCCGGTTTAAAATTGAAAAAGAAAAAGTTAATAATAAATAAATGCATACAATCATATTTTAAAACCAATCACATGATCTTGAATTTTCCTCTCTGAAATATTTTGGGTGGATTATTTTATTTTATATCCATGTGTACCTGTAATACCTGCATTCAGATCAACCAGTGGAGTTTTAACAGCAGGACTTCCAGAGAAAGAAAAAAATAAAAAGGATGTTGCTGTACTGTTGGGTTTCACTCTGCAGCTTATTGAACTCTGTACTGACTGCAAAAAGCCTGAGGTTATGCAAATTCTGAGCTGTGGCATGATGGCACGCCATTTGTGTCACTAGTCCCAATCGGGGACACAAGTTTAGAGAACTTCTTGTTCTCTTCTCTCTACTTTGGCACGTTGCTAGGTGTAAGGTTTTTTTTTTTGTTTGTTTTTTTTATCTCTCATTTTTTTTTTTTAACCAAATGTTATTTTAAGATAAGATTTTGCACATAGATTTACATGAGGTCCAACAGTCTGACATACACAAACATTAACACTGGTAAAAATTTCTCTGTTAGTAGTAGTTGGATCTGTTGGATTT
>JAQMYF010000005.1:15559645-15574468 GCA_030014195.1 Neosilurus mollespiculum | reverse complement strand
CCCCCCCCCCCCCCCCCCCCCCCCTAGAATATTCTTTAATTCTGATGCTGCATTATTCCCTGACTGCTCTTTGACTACCAGACTGGCTCTGCTTTCCGCCATTTCATTGCTGGTCTGTGAAGTTGACGCAGCTGAAGCTGCAAAACTGGTCCCAGATCAGCATAAACCTATTAATACCCCGTAGTAGCACTGAACATGACTTATTATTTTTTCCACCGCTGCGTGTCCCCACTATCCCAGTGAGGACTCAAAGTGGTGAGTGGGCGTGCTTGATTTTTAATGAGTGATTCGAGATAATTTGCCCCATTATTTATTTATTTGATCATAAAATTAAAATGACAAGCAAACCATTTTTGTACTGCTCTTGTGTGGAAATCATGTACATTTCACATGTGATTATAGTTTTTCATGTGATTATATGTGAATAATGTGTGATCGCATACTTAAAAAAGTGTGACGAGGTTTTTCAGCTTGTTACGACCAGAGTGTGTGTGTGTGTACTGAGGTAAAAACTTGACCACCTGGAAAAGGTGATCCGCGTACAAGACACGTGTTCACATTATGAAAAACCAAAAGGAGCACAAGTATGGAAAAAAATAATAAATCACATGAGAAAGTGATCATGTAGAGAAAATCACATGTGGAAATGAATGTGTGAGTATTTCAAAATCACATGAAAGCAAATGAGTAGTGGGGAAATCACATGTGAAAATTATAACATTTTATATAAAACAAAGAGAAAAACGTATGAATGAAATCACATGTGAAAAATAATGAATTGTGTGCAGTATAAAATTATTACCTGATTAATAAAATTGCAAAAAAAATTATAAATTATGTACCATATATAATCACATGATTTTTTTTTTTACCAAATGGAAAAAAAAATCACGTGAAACTAACCAAATTGTTTATAAAATCACAAAATGTATTGAATTATGTATATAATTAGGTGAAAATTTCCTGTGAAAATGTCAAATGGGAAAACACAAATAATATGTGGGGGGGTGGGTTACATTTACTTAAGAAATTTATGTATTAAAAAAGGGAAATTATTTGTTAAAATCAGTAATTCGGAGAAAAACACACATGAAAGTAAATAAATCAAAACTTAAAAAAAAATATCACAGTGCAAAAATGTAAATTTAAAAAAAAAAATCACATGTGGAAAAAATTAATCAGATGTACAAATGTCATGTAGAAACAGATTAAGCAAAAAAATTAATAATAAATAAAAATTAAATTAATACAAATAATTGATAAAAATTAAAAACAAAACTTGATGAAATCATGTGAAAAATGAAAAAAAAATTATTGCATTTGAAATGTATTTCATGCAGAATAAATTTACGTGTAAAGCCCCACATCTCTCATAGGACATACATCAGATATAAACTTTGTAGTTTCACATGTGACTCATGTGCTTTTTCATGTGATTTTCATGTAGTTACTGCGGCTGAAGCTGCAAACTGGTCCCGGATCAGCATTAATCTGTTAATCTCCTGCAGTAGCGTTACTCATCACTCCTTCTCTCTTCTTCCCTCCCACCCCTGCGTGTCCCCACTGTCACAGTGAGGACTCAAAGTGGTGAGTGGGTGTGCTGGGTGATTTGGTTTTTAAGAAGTGATTTTTTTTTTTAATCAACTGTATTGTGTTGATTTAGTTTTTTGTGTAATTTGACCTTTTCACTTTTCACTTTATTTCCTGTTTTTAGAGTATCAAAGAAACAATTCTTCATCGTTATCATGTAACATGTAAAAATCACATATGTTTCACATGTGATCATCCATGTTTTCACATGTGATTATATGTATAATACATCATTCAGTTTAAACCAGTAGGATGTCATATGGCCGTATTTTTAAATATACTGTAGTAGGTTATCTAAGCTTAATTGAAAGGGCATGAAATGAGTGGAGGTAAATAAACCAATCAGAATCCAGCTTTCATGGTATTGCTATTTATTGCAAAATAAAGAAGTTTCACTGTGTAAATTATATACTTTTACAATAAATTATTGTTTAGTGAGAATTTCATGCTAAGTACGAATACCGAACATGGCAGGAAAATCCCCGAACATTGCACCATGTTGACTGATGATTTTTTTGTGGCATTTTTGGGATATAAGTTCATACCTTCCCTCATTAAAGGCAGGTTTTGATGCATATATGGTAGGAATTTATTTTTAAAAAATGACTAAATTAAAAATCTAGAAAAGAATCTAGTTATAATGGTAAAATTTGACTAATCTGCTAAAAATATGACCTGGTTTGGTGCAGATATTATGACCTAAAATTGTATATCTAGACTCAGTTAAACATACGCGGCATCATCTGAACGTAAATATGTGATCGCCGATGAAATGAGAAAAACCTGTTTAATGAAAAAAATTATTAATTATATGATAAAATTCCAAAATGAAGAAGTCACACATGGGAGAAATTTAGTGCATTATTTAAAAAAATGCATTTGAAAATAAAGGATCAATAAAGGCCCGAAAACTCGATAAGAAAATACAGAAATACAGTAAATGATTTAAAATCACATGTGAGAACTAGTGAATGGTCACTAGTTACAGTCAAATGTGAACAAATCACGTTTAGAAACTGAATCATAATGAAAATCTACAATAAATTGTTTAAAAATCACATTAAAAAATTTAGTAAATAAAGTGTGTGTGTTTAATGTACATTTGAAAATATATCATGTGTAAAAATCAGGTGAGAATGAATAAAAAATTGTTAAATCACATGTGAAATATAAATAATTTGTGAAAAAAATTACATCTGACTTTAAAGGAATTATAAAATCACGTGTGAATTTAAAAGAATTGTTAGAATTGCATGTGGAAAATCAAATCAATCACTTAAAATTTCTAGGGGAAAATAAACAATCCCATGGACTACATGTGAAATCGATGTGTATCGTAATCTCACATTTACATCATGTGACTTTTCACATGTGATGTTCATGTGACTCTTCTGTGAATAGCATAAAGGAGTGTGAATGTGAATAGAATTTAAACGCCGGTTCTTCTTTCTTTTTGTTTTGTTTTGTTTTTGTTTTTTTTACATTTTGTAACATGCATGTAAACATGAATTTATTCCCAAGATATTTTTTTAACTGAGATGGATTTACTCTACAGTGTTCTCTGATTACATTATCTCATGGATTGCATTAAAAGAACCCTTCAGGCTCTGCTTTCCCCTTTTTATGGTGGTCTAGGAATGTGACCGGGCTGAAATTGTAAAACTGGTCCCAGATCAGCATAAATCTGTTAATGCCATCAACTGTGAAAGAAAAAAAGAAAAGAAAAAAAAACATGGAACTTTTTTACAGAAATGAAGCCAAAATTCCTCCGCCATGTTGCCAAATTTGGAGCCAGAGTTTGCACAGTATAGATGAGATTTGAAGTCAGGTACGCTTACGCATTTGTAGGCCTGCCTCTTTTTTCTTATCCAAGGTCCAGCTTTTCACATGGCCTGTCAATCATTTAATTCACAAGTGCCGCCCCGCTTTTTACGATACAGTAGAATACATTTTTACATTTTTAGGGGTAAAAAATAAAAAATTAAAATGCATGCAGATATCAGCATTGGGGAAACTTTCTGAAAACAGTTTAGATGTGAAAGGAGACAGAAAATCTTGCCAGTGAAGCCTATGGGGATGAGCAAGACTAAAAATTGTACTGCGACCAGCCAGCAGGGGCGCTAGATCTGTTGTGGCTTCACTTTTTTAAGAGACATTACGCTGTCCATGTTCTTTTTTTCCCTTATTTCTTATTTTACAGTTGATGGTTAATACCCTGTTGTAGCATTGCTCATCGTTCCTTCTTTCTTCTTCCCTCCCACCCCTGCACGTCCCCACTATCCCAGTGAGGACTCAAAGTGGTGAGTGGGTGTGGTGGCTGCTTTGATTTTTAAGGAGTGATTTGAATTTTTTTAATGCATTGCTTTATTTTTAATGTTGTTTCATCCACGCTTCAAAGTATCCAAGTGACAAGCAAATAATTGTCTTTACTGTCCAGAAAAATCAGTGTCAAATGTCATGTTGTCGTCTATTTTTCACGTGAATTTGTGTAAATAGAATGAGATTATGTGGAAAACGTGAAGGTGCAAATTCTAACCTGTAATTGCAAACCCAAGTACACAGTTGTGATATCCTGTAAACAATATGTGACAACATGAAAAACAGTTATTTGTGTGATATCATTCCCTGCATATAAAAAAAAATCACATGTGGAAAATAAATGGACTGTAAGAAAAAAAAAAAAATCACACGTGATTAAAATTCATATGTGAAAATAAATTCGTTAATTAATCTTACATGGAAATCACAGGTCAAAATATGCAAATGTTTTTATTAATTATGTTTTAATGAATTAATTAATTATGTGGAGGGGGGAAAACATCATGTAAAAATAATATAATCTTAATTAAATAAATAAAATTAATGCGGACATTTTAAAAAATGTGATAAAATAATCACATCTAAAGTAATTGAATCTTTGGGGGGAAAAACATCACATGTGAAAAATAAACTGCATAAAAGGTGAAAAAATGTGTAAAAAATGTCTGAAATAAATCGAACGATGTGTAAAAAAAATCACGTGAAAAATATACTGTTTAAAATAAATCACATGTGAATATAAAAACACTTGTCGGGGATGGGCATGTAAAAAACATGTAAAAAATTATAAAATAAATTAAACCACGTTTTAAAAAAATCACGTGTGAAAATAAATTTGTTGCAGAAAAGAAACTACATTTGAAAATGAACGAATCATGTGTAAAAGTCACATGTGAACATTAATAAACCATGTGAGAGAAAAAAAAAACATTTAAAATCAATTAATCTCATGTAAAAATAACAGTGTTGAGAAAAATCTCGTGGAGACAACAGCACTTGTTAAATAAAGTTAATTTGTTTAATAATCTCAATATTAAAATCTGTCTGTGTTTTAGTCTGGTGTTTCTGCTTAAATATATTAATCCGGGAGAATATATATTATTATTATATAATAAAAATATATAGTATCCCACTGCACAGGAAATGATTTTAATCTGACACAAATCTGTCAATAAATTTTGTGAATGTATTAAAATCCTACACTCGTACCCTTGTTAACTTGGGCCTTGATGACATCATCATCATTCTGAGACTCACTTTTCAAATAACTGCACATAAAACTGTTACAACAGAAGCTACCAGCCTAAGATTTTGCACACAGACAGAAATTAATTTAGAAAATAAGATCAATTTTTTACAAGAAATTACCCGTGTAAAAAAAAAAAAAAATTCCAATACTTAAGAATGAATCGTGATAAACCACATGTGAAAAAAAAATCATGTGGGGAAAGAAATCACCTTCAGAAATAAATTCCTAGTCTGTAAAGCACTGTAAATGAAACTGAAAAAAAAAACCCAGCATATGTTTTTAAGTGTTAAAATTTTTTTAATATATGTTTCACATAACTGACGTGAAGTTTTGTACCATTCTAACGTTACATGCATTATTGCACTATTTATGCATGTAAAAACACTGACTGGATTAATCAACAATTGCTCTAAAGATTTAACCCTTTGTCCTCCAGGCTCTGCTTTCCCCATTTTATGCTGGTCTAGGAACCTGACGCAGCCAAAGCTGCAACCTTGGTCCCAGATCAGCATAAATCTGTTAATACCCAGTTGTAGCATTGCTCATTGCTCCTTCTTTCTTCTTCCCTCCCCCCCCTGCGCGTCCCCACTTTGTCAGTGAGGACTCAAAGTCAGAGGGGGGGGAGGAGGAGGAGGAGTCCATGTCAGAAGGGGAGAGGGCTCGGCTAATGGAAGAGGTGGAGGAAAAGAAGAAGCTGATCGCTAACATTAGGAGCAAGCCTTGGCGGATGAAGAAGAGGCTCAAACACCTAAAGTACTGTGGATGGATGAGAATGTGTGTTGTCGTATGTGACTCTTTAGATTTAGGGATATGGAGTGGCTCAGCCTGTGATTGATCAAACTGGGATAATTAATCAATCAGTGGTTAGACTAGTATTAGTAAGATTAGATATAGTGTGTGTGTGTGTGTGTGTGTGTGTGTTTGGGGACAAGTACAGATAGAGGATTAATTTTTTTAATCATATTTGTATCCCAATATAGAATTTTTTGAAAGAATGTGGAAGTTAGCCGAAATCAGGGATTATCTGGCAGAAAAATAAATAAATAAACAATTTCCAAGATTTTTAAATATTTTAAATCATAAATTATGTATTTTTGCATGATTACCCTATTAATGCTTAACTCCTTAAACTCTCAGGAGTCATTAGCTTTCATTTCTGACTACGAACATTTTTTAAATAATAATTTCACTGTACATACTAGGAGTTGCACAGCATCTCGTTCCGAGTCGTAAACCAGTAGTTACCTCCACCAAGGTTATGTCTTACCCTCAGGTAATCTACTTAATTGTTTGCAATATTACGCTAAAAGATATGGTTGGATTTTCGTTATATATTTACCAGAGGTGGGGCTTTGGACAAGGAAGACTCCATTCCATTTTGGAGATGATCCGGATCAAATTCTGAATCCAGGAATTGTTAAAAAAAAAGTAACATTGTGAGATTGCTGTTGTATTACGCCAGGCCCAGCAGGGGGTGCTGTGAACTGTCTATTATTTTTTTGTTTGTTAGTTCGTTCGTTTGTTTTTGCCCCCGAGTGCTGTTGTTAAAGTAAGCAGTCTAGTTAGACTACTCGACTAGTCATCATTTTCCATAGTCAACACAAGAAATGTTTCCAGACATTGTTGTTTTTAGACAGTAAAGAATTTGTCAAACCACACCCCAATTTAAAAATTTCATCATGGGTTACAAATAAAATATTTAGCTTAGCTATTAAAGCTTAGCTAGTAAAGGTGATGTCATCAAGTCTGTCCAAGTACAAATTTAAGTGAATATCTCCTTACAGTCTGCTAGATGACCCTTGTGAGTGCAAAATATGTTTTTTGTACACATACCTGGTGCTGCAACAAGCAAATGTCTGAGCCACACAACACAATTCCAGCCAATCTGCAACAGAGGAAGTTTGTACTTGTGGACAACCCAAATGCACCCTGCAGCTGATTGGCTGGCTTGGAGACGGCTAGTGTTAGTCAGGGTTTGTTGTTGTGTCCTTGTTAGTGCGCTTCCATTAACTTGTGGGTCGGAGCTTCTGAACACCAAAAAAAAAAAAAAAGATGTTTATTTGTTTGGCTGTTACATTCAAATTTAAATGTGGAAAATGAGCTGGAATTGTGGATTCTAACTCAGGGAGTGTCACAGAGGTAAGTCTTGGGCTTTTACAGCCGAACCCACTCATGTGACGCTAGTCCAACGCAGGCTACCTTTCCAGAATTTTTTACTGGTGACCCATTTATACTGCTGGGTGGACAAAGGGACACTTGTGGTTAAGACCTTGCCCAGGTGGGGGTATAACAAGGACTCGAACCCACAACCTCTCTATCATGAGCCCAACACCCTAACCAGGTTTTTATGCCATTTTCAACGCTGATCCTTTTTGCAATCCCTAGTATTTACTGAATTATTCATATTAGTTTATCATACATCTTTTATCTCATTGAGACGGAGAGTTTAAGGTGGTAAAGTCCATCCCGTGGTGCCTCCAAAAAGTACTTCTTTACTCACCTGTTGATCTTGTGTTGTTAGGGAAGCTCAGGTATTTGTGGATAAGTTCGAAGGTGCTTTGGGGAAAGGGAAGGGCAAGAAACTGTACGCCTTTAAAGTCATGATGACCAAGGTGAGGATGCCAGAAAATATCTGTTTTCTCTTCTGTTGTGGTTATGCGTCGTGTTCAAGTTGCTGAACGCTCTTATTGCATTTCTGTCAGAAATGGATCAAGTTTCAGAGAGATTTCGAGAATTTCAAGACAGCCTGCATACCCTGGGAACGGAAAATAAAAGAAGTTGAAAGTGAGTCACGACTTTTAGTGTGGTTTGTAAATTGCAGGATTAATTTACGATATGATATAGTGGTTCGCACTTCAAGGCAAAAAGGTCCTGGGTTTGAGTCCTGTGCCCAGCAAGGACGTTTCTGTTCTCCTCGAGCTTGTGTGGGTTTTCATCTGGGTGCTCCGGTTTCTTCCCACAGTCCAAAGACATGCACATTAGGCTAACTGGATATTCTCGATTGCCCTTAGATATGAATGTGAGTATGAATGGTTGTGTGTGTCACCCTGCATTGGACCGACGAGCTGTTCAGGGTGTACCTCGCCTTCACCTAGCTTTGGATGAGATGGACTCCAGCCTCCCTGCGACAAAGTGAAGAACATGCAAACTCTACATAGAAGCGCCCTCACCACGCCTAGGACTCAAATCCCGCTGTGAGGCAGACGCCACCTTGCTGCTGTGTTTACAATATTCATGCACCAAACTGCTTAATCCTACTAGGGTCACAGGGAGGCTGGAGCCTATTACAGCCGACTCTGGGTGAAGGCAAGGGACACCATGTACCAGCTTGTCAGTCCATTGCAGGGCAACACACACACAACCATTCACACTCACATTCATACATTAACGTCTAATTAGCCTAATATGCATGTCTTTGGACTGTAAGAGGAAACCGGAGATCTCAGAGGAAACCCACACACGCACAGGGAGGACATGCCAACTCCACACAGGAACACCCTTGCCAAGCCCGGGACTTGAATCCAGGACCTTGTTGCTGTGAGGCGGAAGTGCTACCCTCTATACCACCGTGCTGCCATGTTCATAACATGCTAATCCTTAATCCTGTATTTCCCTGAACCTCTGTAAATTGACTTCTTAGGTCACTTCGGTTCTTCAGTCGCCTCGTACTTCATCTTCCTGCGCTGGATGTACGGCATGAACCTTGTCCTTTTCAGTTTGACCTTTGGCCTGATCGTGATCCCTGAGGTCAGAGTGGATCGTTAATTATTCCTACACAACATTCAAATTTTTCTATACTGTATTAATCCCGCATTTAACCCATCCAAAGTAAGCACACACACTCGGATCAGTGAGCTGCCACACACATTGGGGCACCCAGAGAGCAGTTGGGGGTTCGGTGCCTTGCTCAAGAGCACTTCAGCCATGAAGGTGGAGGAAGGGAAGGTGCAGCTCACTCCCCCCAAAGTCACACATTTTTCCTGCTGGTTCGGGAATCGAACAAGCGACCTTTCGGTCCCAAAGCCGCTTCTCTATCCGTGGGGCTATGGCTGCCTCCTGTTTACATAGCGACCTTAAAAATTTATGTAATACCGTATAAATGAACGGATTACAACAGATCAATGGTGATCATTTATCTAGGGTCACGGGGAGGGTGGCACCCATCTCGGCGGACTCTGGGCGAAGACAAGGTACACCCTAAACAGTTCGCCACACCATCGCAGGGCCAACACACATACAACCATTTACACTACACTCACACCTAGGGGTAAAAACAGCCACCCAGCCTACTGTGCATGTTTTTGGACTGTGGGAGGAAGCTGGAGTACCCGGGGGGAACCCACACAAGCACAGGGAGAACATGCAAACTCCACACAGATACGCCCCGAGCCCGGGAATCCTTCTTGCTGTGGGGAGGACGTGCTATCCACTGCGCCACCGTGCCACCCCGGATTGATAACATTACTGCTTTTCCTTGCGTGTATCCTGCGTCTAATTAAAACTTGGTGTCTTTGGTACATTAAAAGCTGTACATACATACAGTATGTCCATGAAACTTAGATTGGTTGCATATCTTATAGGTTCTCATGGGCCTCCCTTATGGTTCCATCCCTCGGAAAACGGTACCACGAGAGGAACAGGACACTGCAATGGACTACGCAGTTCTCACTGATTTTAGTGTAAGACCTACGAACTAATACTCCTTGTACATGAGCCCATATTTTTATTTCATATTTTTTTTAATTCCCAATGATACTTTGTTTCATTTTCATTTTTTCATTTTATAATAAGCCTCGTTTTATTTTAACAGGGATACTGCAAGTACTCTGTGTTATTCTATGGCTACTATAATAACCAGAGAACCATTGGCTTCCTGAAGTTCCGCCTCCCTCTGTCCTACTTAATGGTGGGCATTGGGACCTTCGGGTATAGCCTGATGGTTGTGATCCGAACGTGAGTCTCATTTCATCCATTACTAGAGCTGCTAGAAATGGCATGAAATATTAATACGGGTTCTAATTAATGTCAGTACTTCAGCCTGTAATACGTATCAGTGTAAAATGTGTACGCTTTCATGCATGCCTACAGTTTTGCAAACTAATATAGTGTAGAGGTAGCGGTGATACTACACATATCAGGATGTAGGAATAAAAAGATAAGTTTTGTCTCTTGATAGGCTTCTTGGGCTTCTATTTTCATGATCATGGCGCAGGTGGGAAAATACATTACAAGACACTGTATATTATACTAAACAGTTCAATGTATTTGTACTAGGAGAGGCACTGTGGCGTAGTGGTTGGCACGTCCGCCTCAAAGCATGAAGGTCCTGGGTTCGAGGACAGGGCTCGGCATGGGCGTTTCTGTGTGGAGATTGCATGTTCTCCGCGTTCTTGCATGGGTTTCCTCCTGGCACTCCAGTTTCCTCCTGCAGTCCAAAGACATGCATGTTAAGCTAACTGGCTGTTCCAAATTAGCCCCTATGTTTGAGTGGGAGCATGAATGGTTGTGTGTGTTGACCCTGTGATGGACTAGTGAGCTGTTCAGGGTGTACCAGGCCTGTGTTGGCTGAGATAGGCTCCAGCCTCCCGGAGACCCTAATAGGTTGACGCTGTGAGTGAGTAAACTTTTCCACAAGTATAATTTTAACTACAAACATAGTAGCCGGTCAAGACCTGGAAAAATTTGATTGCTGGCATATTTAAATCGCAGCATGTTAGCATTACACCACCAAATTCCACTTGCGTCTGCATGAAAATAGAGCCTTCTTTAGAGTTCTTTAGAGTTAGACTTGTAATTTGTCTGCCGTGGCTCGATCCGGTTGTTTGCGCCATGTGTCAAAACAGAAGAATGCGCTTCTGTTATCCTGCCAGCTAGAGTGGATTCCCACTTTTATGAACGCAGTCCACTCTCGCCGTTAGGATGGCTAAAAACGCAGATGTGGGGGGTGGGGATGGCGAGGACAGTGAGTTCACCTTCGCCTGGAAGATGTTCACAAGCTGGGACTACCTGATCGGCAACGCAGAGACAGCCGACAACAAGTTCGCCTCCATCACCACAAGCTTTAAGGTTTGTATGTGCATCTGAAGGGGTTAATGCTAACGTGTGTGTGTGTGTGTGTGCTTGTTTTTTTGGGTTTTTTTTCGGGGAATGCTGGGAGCCTATATAGTCTTGAACAGTCTACACAGGGTGTTCCTTAAGTGTCAACGTTGTGAGTTTTTGTGTTGGAGAGTTCTGCTGTGTGTTTCTAGGAATCCATCGTGGATGAACAGGAAAACCAGAAAGATGAGAACATCCACCTCAGGAGATTCCTGCGTGTGCTGGCCAACTTCCTTATCACCTGCGTCCTGGGAGGTAGTGGATACCTTATCTACTTTGTTGTCAAACGCTCACAAGAGTTTGCCGGCAGGGATGACTTGAGCTGGTATGAGAAGAACGAGGTAATTCGGCACAACCTTTCAGTTCCAGAACTCTTAACTCACACTTTAAGGAGGGCGGTATGGTGGTGTAGAGGTTAGTACTGTACACCGCAGCAAGAAGGTCCGGGGTTCGAGTCCAGGGCTTGGGCGTTTCTGTGTGGAGTGTGCATGTTCACTCCGGGGTTTGCCTGGGTTTCCTCCAGGGTACTCCGGTTTCCTCCTACAGTCCAAAGACATGCACGTTAGGCTAACTAGATGATTCAAATTTCCATAGGTGTGAATGTGTGAGTGTGAATGGTCGTCTTTGTATTGGCCCTGTAATGGTCTGGCAAGGTGTTCAGGGTGTGCCCTACCCAGTGTCTGTTGGGATGGGCTCCAGCCTCCCTCCGACCCTAATAGGATTAAATGGTTTAGCACATGAGTCAGTGAGAATATTATGAGAAAAGTTTTGTGTGTTTGTATAGAGTATATATATATATATATATATATATATATATATAGACAAAAAATAAAAACTAGAAACACTCTTAGAGCGCAAACCTCCACCAATGTAGACCTTCTTTCAGAGGTAAACCAAAAATGAATCATGTGTTCCTTGGCCCATTCTCCACCTTCCCTGAAAATTTCCCCTACATCCGCTAATAACTTTTGTGCGTAAAGTTGATAACAAACAGATAGACAGACAAACAAACCCCGGAAAAAACATAACCTTTACTCTTGGCGGAGGTAATTAAGGATATGCAAAATGATTATTAAAAAACGGTTTAGAGTGAGGTACCGAGGTAAAAATTTTGTTGAACTTGATTTAGTTGGAGATCGTAATGTCTCTACTTGGACTGTTGGGCCCGATGCTGTTTGAGACGATCGCCGAGCTGGAGGAGTACCACCCTCGCATCGCCCTCAAGTGGCAACTCGGACGCATCTTCGCCCTTTTCCTGGGTAACCTGTATACCTTCCTGCTGGCTCTGTTCGACGAGGTCAATGACAAGGTATAGTTGTGATGATGATGTTGTTGTTGCTCTCGATATGAAATCACTGATGTATAAGATATTTATTTCGTAAGAATGTAATGTATTTGCTTGTATTGCTTGTATTTCTTTAAGCTGGTGGAAGAACAAAACATAAAGAATGCCAGCATATTGTTCTTGGAGGAATATTATGCCAACTACACCGCCAGTAATCCCAACGGGACGGGCACGCCGCCCCCTCTCAACCCTGCAGATGTGATCCGTGGCCCGTGCTGGGAGACAACAGTGGGGATAGTAATAAGGCTCCCTGTTATCTCTCACCGTCCACTGTGTTTATAGGAAAAAATATTTTTGTATTATTTTACACATTCAGCTCCATTCTGAGTCAATTTTATGTGTGGCGGTCTGGCAAAGCCCATCAGATTTCACTAGCCTAATTTTATGCAAGAATGAGTGTGAGTGTGAATGGTTGTGTGTTTGTGTGGATGGTCTGGCGAGCAGGGTGTACCCCGTCTTCGCCCTGTGGTGGCTGAGATAGGTACAGTGACCCCAGTGAATGAATGGTTGTCTAAATTTGACCATGTGAAGGGTTTTCCCAGGCCGCCACACACATACGCACTGTTACACTAGGGTCTTTCATACTGTAGCGTTGTGCTAGCTTGTAAACACGCTGTCCTCCATAGGAATTTGTGAAACTGACAGTCTCAGATATCCAAGTGACTTATCTGACTATCCTCATCGGAGACTTTGCCAGGGCTCTGATTGTGCGCTTCCTGAACTACTGCTGGTGCTGGGACCTGGAGGCAGGCTGGGTAAGTTGATGTCATACTTGAGATTTTAACGTTTAATCGGTTTGGTAAATAACTTCTAGCTCTAACTTCTATCTTTAGCCCTCCTATGCTGAGTTTGACATCAGCGGCAATGTACTCGGATTGGTCTTCAACCAAGGGATGATTTGGTAGGACACAAATGCATGAGACGCAATCCAGTATTGTTTTGGTGCACTAAAACACACAACATGGTGGGGTGGGCTGTTCTTTTAGTCTAGGTGTACTGGCTAAATTACATGGGCTCCTGCATAAGTTCGCACATCTGCCTCACGGCAAGAATGTCCCATGCTTGGGCGTTTCTGTGTGGAGTGTGCATGTTCTCCCCCATGGTTGCATGGGTTTCCTCTGGGCACTCTGGTTTCCTCCCACAGTCCAAAGACATGTTGCCCTGCAATGGCCTGGCAATGCATTGCGATGGCCTTGGCGGGCTGTTCAGGGTGTACCCCGCCTTCACCCAGTGTCGGGTGAGATTAAGCTAATTGGCTGTTCCAAATTGCCCCCAGGTGAGAGTGTGGGTGTGAGGGTGAATGGTTGTGTGTGTTTTGCCTTGCGATGGCATGGCGAGCTGTTCAAGGTGTACCCCGCCTATGCTCAATGTCGGCTGAGACAGGCTCCAGCCTCCCTGCGACCCTTACCTTTAATATCAAGTAGTTTAGCAAGTGAGCGAGTGATTTTTAGCGGATATCAAAGCTATGGTGTGTAAGATTCAGCGCCATCTAGTGGTGAGGTTCCAGATTGCAACCAACTGAAATTTCATTACAGACTCCTCCCGTTTGAAGCTTGTATGATTCTGAGCTAGTGTAGAAAGATGGCAATGCAAAATGGCGGCCTCCATGAAAGGGGATCCGGTCCCCATGTAGGTATAAACAGCTTATTCTTAGGTTTCTTTTTTTAAATAATTATAGATTATGAAGACATATTTAGTAATGCTGTACTTAATTTAGATCCTCCAAAATGTTACACCCTGTACCTTTAAATTCAGGCCACTTTAGAATCAGATGATTGGTTTGTAGGTTACACACATTGTCTTGTTGTGTACCTGGTCACAGCTCTAGTGTTTAAACTGGGTACTGCATCCACACAGGAATGACATAACGTTCAGTGCAATGCCCTTTTTGTTCATAAATATGTGTGTGTGTGTGTGTGTGTGTGTGTGTGTTTGTAGGATGGGAGCATTCTACGCCCCTGGCCTGGTTGGCATCAACGTCCTCCGTCTCCTGACGTCGATGTACTACCAGAGCTGGGCCGTCATGGCCTCCAACGTGCCTCATGAGAGAGTCTTCAAGGCCTCAAAGTCCAACAACTTCTACATGGGTCTCCTTCTTCTCATCCTCTTCCTCAGCCTGCTGCCGGTCGTATATACCATCATGTCCCTGCCGCCGTCCTTTGACTGTGGGCCATTTAGGTCACTCACACACCACCCAACCCCCCCCCCCCCACACACACACACA
>JAQMYF010000005.1:15549223-15559635 GCA_030014195.1 Neosilurus mollespiculum | reverse complement strand
TGAATGTGTGCCATTTAGGTAACTAAAACACCACCCAACCCCCCACCCACACACACACACACACACAATACTTTCTCCTTTCATTGAAATATTAGTACTTGTTCTGAAATATCGATCATACTCCTCAACATGAACTCACTCACTCACTCATTTTCTAAGCCGCTCAATCCTATAAGGGTCGCAGCGAGGCTGGAGCCTATCCCAGCCGACTCTGGGGCGAAGGTGGGGTACACCCTGTACAGCTCGCCAGGCCATCTCACACCTCAGCTAGAGTGATAATTCACACTCACACCTCAAGGCAATTTGGAATAGCCAGTTAGCCTAAAGTGCATGTTTTTGGACTGTGGGAGGAAACTGGAGTACCCTGAGGAAACCCACACAGAAATGTCTTCTTGAGTGGGACTCAAACCCAGGTCCTTCTTGTCGTGAAGCGGATGCGCTAACCACTAATTTCATTCCTCACTCTTTTTTGCGAAACCGCTTAATCCTACTAGGGTCATGGGGAGGCTGGAGCCTATCTCAGCCAACACTATGTGAAGTCATATAAAACTGATAAATAGTAACAATCCGCTCACCCCGCTCCAGATCCACACGCTCATCTCTCGAAGCATCGTTTTCAATCTGTTTTTTTATTCACTGATCTGTTCTCTCAGTGGTAAAGAGCGGATGTTTGACGTGGTTATAGAGACGATACAAATGGATCTGCCTTCGTTTATGGGGACGCTGTTCGGTTACCTGGCTAACCCCGGCCTCATCATCCCAGCTGTTTTACTCATGGTGTGAGTCACCGGTGCATTTTATCTCTGCTCATTTGCATCAGGACGATTCTGTACATCAACCGACGTGTCCCTTGTTTTGACGAATGAAGAATGTGTTTGTGTCTTTCTGCAGTCTGGCAATTTATTATCTCAACTCCGTGTCAGAGGCCTACAAGAACGCGCTGAACGAGCTCAAAAAGAAAATGCAAATGGTAAATAAAAGATAAATAAGGATTATTGTTACTATTCTTCTTATTGTTATTATTATTATTATCATCTCTTCACAAACTTATTTGCTGAACCGCTTAATCCTATGAGGGTCATGGGGAGGCTGGTGCCTATTTCAGCCAACACTGGACATGTGTTAATGCGGGGTACACCCTGAACCAGACTATCGCAGGGCCGCACTCACACACAACCAATCACACTCACTCTCACACTCACACCTAAAGGCAATCTGGAACAACCAATCAGCCTAAAGTCTTGTCTTTGGACTGTGGGAGGAAACCGGAGTACTCAGAGAAAACCCACACAAGCACGGGGAGAACATGCAAACTCCACACAGAAAGCAAGTCAAGCCCGGGACTTGAACCCAGGACCTTCTTATTGTTCTAACTACTACCCCACCATCCTAACAATATTATTACAGTATTATCATCATTCACTCATTCATTTTCTAAGCCGCTGCATCCTAATTAGGGTCGCAGGGAGGCTGGTGCCCATCTCAGCGGATTCTGGGCAAGGGCGGGGTACACCCTGGACAGCTCGCCAGACCATCGCAGGGCAGAAACACACATACAACCATTCACACTCACATCCACACCTAGGGGTGAATTGGAACCATCAATTAGCCTACTGTGCATGTTTTTGGATTATGGGAGGAAACCGGAGTACTCGAAGGAAACCCACACAAACACGGGGGGAACATGAAAACTCCACACAGAAACGCCCGAGCCCGGGAATCAACCCCAGGGCTTTCTTGCTGTTAGGTGGACATACTATTATTATTATTACTGTTATTGTTATTATTATTATTATTATTACTGTTATTATTATTATTATTATTATTATTATTATTATTACTGTTGTTATTATTATTATTATTATTATTACTGTTATTGTTATTATTATTATTATTATTATTGCTGTTATTATTATTATAATTATTATTACTATTATTATTTTTATTATTATAATTACTGTTATTATTGTTATTATTGTTATTATTATTATTATTATTACTGTTATTGTTATTATTGTTATTATTACTGCTATTATTATTATTATTATTACTGTTATTATTATTATTATTATTGTTATTATTATTATGATTATTAATATTACTATTATTATTATTACTGTTATTATTATTATTATTACTGTTGTTATTATTATTATTTTTTTTTTTTTTACTGTTATTATTATTAATATTATTATTATTATTATTATTATTATTATTATTATTAGGCAAGAGATGAGGAAAAGGACAGGAGGAATAACAAAAACACCACCAATCAAGCCATGAAGGATTTAGAGGATCTACTTCCCAGACGTCCGAACATGCCGGATCCAGACGAACAAGCAAGTGAGTAAAGTTTCCCCTGTCCAGTACTGACCTCATTCAGTAACATCAGACTATAAGCTAGAGCAGCGTTTTTGAAACACATATCCCAATTTCATTCCCATTCTTCCATCACAAAGAAAAACCTGCTGGAGGAAAACCAGCAAAAGTGAAGCCAGGATCAGCGGCGAACGGGGTGAACCTGCAGAAAGACGTATCTCTGGCATCAGCCAATCCTAACGCCCGAGGGCCTGTGAACCGAGCACCAGGTCCCAGGACACCTGGGCCCTTGCCTGGGCACCCGGGGCCAACTCCAGGAGCAGGACATCGCAGGGGACAATAGCAGAAAACACTAGCGTTCGCCCCTAGCACTAAACAGTATCATGCTACATGGAATGATGCAGTGACGACCTCAAGAATTTTGAAAAACACCACCACACCACACCTCAGCGATGGATTGAAACTAAGGGCAGATGAAAGGAACGGCTTACGTTCAACAAAGCTGAAGAAGAAGAAGAAAATAATTATAACAGTTTGGTTTTCTTTTGAGACATAATCTGTATATATTTACTGTGAACATATTTTATAAGCTATAATAAATGTATTTGAGCTCTCGAATACAAGAAACTAGTGATTAGCCGTAGTCATTCTAAAGTATTGTTTAATTCTAAATAAATACATTTGTACATGTGAGAAATAGCATAAGACCATTTTAAACCTTAATGAATGTATTGCTTGAAATTTTTACTGTATACAATATTAAATATTATGCGTGATTTTAAATGTACCCTGCTATACTCCTTTGTAAATGTTTCAGCATATTTGGCAAATATAGTCACGATTTTATAAACTACAGAGTCTGTGTGTCTTAGACGTTACACGGTGGAGCAGTTCTATTGTTATTGACTTCTGTTGTTCTTGTGGTTGTCAGTTTTATATAGCTATTAGGCTTGTTTTGCTATGCAAACTTGGCAACCCAAATGTTGGCCATCAACCTGAAAAACCTACAAAAACATCATAAAGTTTTTCAGTGATGATTTGATTAAAATTGTGTTCATTTGATTTAATATTAGCCGGAATCCTTGTCAGCAGCTTATGCAATAAATAGCCTGCAATAAATCATTTCTCCACTAGAGGCATCCAAACCCCAAAAGGGAGATCCTTCTGTTTTAACTGACCTGGTATGAAAATATTATCGGTATTTAAATAATTCACATTATCTGCTTGTCTGATGTGTTGTTTATTCATCAACAGGAAATAAGGGTATTTGTTTTATTGTGCCTTTTATAATAAATGTAGCGAAACATTGGTATGTTTGTTTATTTCCATAGACTTCGGTGCTTCATTAAAGAAGTGTTTGCATTTTTCTTTTTGTGTTGCCTTTTACTGTACTTACAGTATTTGTTTTTCATTTATACATCAGAGTAGTTGAGAGTTAAGGGCCTTGTTCGAAGGGCCCAAGAGTGGGCGGATTGACATTGCTGGGATTTGAACTTACAACCTTCCAAGCAGCAGCCCAGGACCTTATACCACTTTCCTACCAACGAAACTTTCATGCGGATACCGGCAGTACCTCGAGGAGGAACACCCCACGGTGTAGATGCAGAAAACAGTTTTTTCCCCCTCGTCCTCGTCCTCATCCTCGTCCCTTTAAAGGTAGGATTCAGCAACAATAGCTGAGGTGAAGATTCACAGCCTTTAATACAGTATTGTGAAAAAAATTGTATGATCACCGTGAGCATCGTATGGTACCACCGGTGCTTGTCGATGTTCACACATTGTTCACGGTGGTCATGGTGTTCTGGCGGTGGTGTCATGTTGTCATCGGAAATGACACGTTTTCGGCAAAAGTTCAGGTGGAAAAATCATAAGTCTGAATTTACAGCGAGTAGCTGCAGAAGGCTGCGGTGGTGGTGGTTCTCAACTTGCGCTACACGTAACGATAATCACACGTAGCTCTGCGCTGTTCTGCGGAAGCATCTCCGTGAACTTACGCGGGTCAAGGTGAGACAGGGGCATCAACGATTGATATAGCATTGTGGCTAGACAGGCAAAAAAAATAAATATGTCATATTATATACTGTATAATATAGTGTATGTATATCATAGAACATTAAGTGTTTATAAAATCCAGCATCCATTTCGGTTGTTCAGCTTGTTTCTTAAATGTGTAGAACTCAAAAATCCATGTTTTTTCTCTTCTATAAGGCTCCAAGAAGAAGCCCTTAATGAACCAAATATTATTTATCCTTTTTCTAAAACCTTCGAAAGACCCAGGTTTGTAGTTTGATTTGTTTGCTTTAGTAGCCACTGAATAAAGAGAGAACCGGAAGGATTACTTCTTATGTAATAAGTGAACATACAGTCAGGTATAACAAGCAGGACTTGATTTCCACAACCTCCACCCAGTCTGTACCGAGCAGCTAGCTGGTGCGAGATCTGTTCCTCTGACACCTGCAACCTTCGCAACACAGGTAAGACCTGGTTTTACTTTTCTGAGATGCTGGGAATTTTATTTGCATGATATCATGATGGATCAAAACATTTCCCATGACATTCTTTATAATAAATCATGGCAAGAAATCTTTAACAGATAATTGTTGCGTTATTTCCTGTTGCATTGTACTGAGCTAACATCATGGAAGTTTCACATAGAAATGACTTTTATGAATGAATGATTAGTACTTTCAAGCCTCTTTTTAGCCTCTTTCTGTCTTTTAGAGCCTCAAAGATGGCATTTTTCAAGAAGTTATTCAAAGGACAGGCTGATGACGATTCCAAGGACTCCTCGGTTTGTTCCAGTACTGTTATTGTTTATTTGTGATATTTTGTCTCTTCTTTGTTTTCAAGACACAACATAGATGTTTGCTTAAGTTGCTGTCTGTCTGTCAATAACAGAAAGAAGACACTACTAAACGAAAAGAGAAGCCTTACTACGGCACTGTCATGCCTGCCCTGCACTTCAACGCCAGCGAAGATGCGACTGCCTTAAATGCAGCCATTGAGGCCAAAGGTAGCACGACTGAAACTGAGGAGCTGGCAACTAGCAACTGAAACTAAGTTCATTTCACTTAAACTAAACTACATGAGAGTTTCCGTCTACTGTTCATTTAAAAATGTACACTTTATAATATAGTATATATCATTTGTGTGTGTGTGTGTGTGTGTGTGTGTGTGTGTGTGTGTGTAGGTGTGGATGAAAATGCCATTATGGAGGTGTTAGCGAAACGGAGTAACGCACAGAGACAGGAAATCAAAGCAGCTTTTCAAAAAGAAACTGGAAAAGTGAGTCAGTAAAAGAACAAACACTGTCTGTAGCACATGCTATCAGTTTAGCATGCTAATATGCACCTTTTTTTTAGGACTTGGCGAAGACTTTGAATTCCGTCCTGAAATCTGATTACAATCACGTAGCCCTGGCATTGCTGATGACTCCGGCGCAGTACGATGCCCATGAACTCAGACACGCCATGAAGGTAATACACAGAATTTCAGATCTGAAGCTTTACAATATCCCTTTTTTTTGTTTGTTTGTTTCTTCAAAAGATCTTCAAAAATGTTTAATATTCTATTCAAATTTAGGGGATTGGAACCAAGGAACACGTGCTGAATGAAATTCTGGGGACGAGAACAAACGAGGAAATTCTCCTGTTAAAAAATGCCTTTAAAGAGGGTAAACACTGAGATCTGTACACGACGTATTTATTACTCGTGATAGATATTTACAAGCTCAAATTCATGTTTGTTTCACATTTGATTACGGTTCATAGCATATGGAGAAACACTGGAGCATGATATTCAGGGTGACACTAAGGGACACTACGAGACGGCTCTGCTCGCCTTGTGCAAGGTACAACTCTATAAACTATCTACAAATCTATGAACATTTTGTACAAAGTTGACATTCCATAAGGCTACATGACACATATACTGTTGTTTTGGCTCCCTGTGTACAAAAGTGGTGTAGTGGTTTGCATGTCCGCCTTGCAGCAAGAAGGTCCTGGGTTCGAGTCCCGGGCTCGGAGGGAGCATTTCTGTGTGGAGTTTACATGTTCTTCCCATGCTTGAGTGGGTTTCCTAAGGGTACTCTGGTTTCCTCGGACAGTCCAAAGACGTGCACGGTTGGCTGTTCCAAATTGCCCCTAGGTGTGAGTGTGAATCTTAATGGTTCTGGCCCCGCAATGGGATAACCGCCGGGATAACCGGACGCCCCTGACCCAGATATAAAAGTAGTACTGGCTCCAAAAAGGTGCTCCATCCACCCGCAGCATATTTCGACACAAATCACTGAGGTTTCCCGAGTACACCTGTATGTCAGCACAACTCAATCAATATGTTGATATTAAAATGAATGCAAGTTAAGATGTTCGAGTCCGGGGCTCACGCATTTCTGTGTGGAGTTTGTTCTCCTCGTGCTCACGTGGGCTTCCTCCGGGTACTCCGCGTCCCTCCCACAGACCAAAAACATGCACAGAAGGCTAATTAGCTGTTCCAAATTGCCCTTAGTTGTAAGTGTGAGTGTGAATGGTTGTGTGTCTGTTGCCTGTAATGGACGGGCGAGCTGTTCATGGTGTACCCCACCCTCACCCTCCCCACGACCAGAGTAATAGGATTAAGCGGTTCGACAAATGAGTGAGTGAATGGGTGAGTCTTCATGTCAGGCGATACCTGTCGATATACAGAGTTGTGACTGTTTGTGCAGGTTAATGTAACTGAAGTGTAGGTCAGCCTGGAAAAGGTTATAACAGCTTTATGTCAATCAGGGAGCCGAGTTTAAAATGAATGCAGCTAGCCTTTACAAATCTTTTGGATCACAGCTGTGTAAATGTTTATCATAAAAGGATAATGATGCGCAATGAACACTACATTGAAGTAAAGTGTTGTTGATTCAAAACCTGCCCTGCTTTATTGTAACAGGGGATCAGAAACGAGGATCCTGACATTGATGATCGGCTCGCGAAAAGTCAGGCCAAGGTGAGATCATTTTACACTTCCTTTTCCCCCCCCACAATGCACCACTCCATGTGCATGGATCATTTCACAAGATTATAAGCATACCATAAGAATTACCCAGGTTTGAATACTGCACCCATGAACCAGAGAATTGACGGGTACTTGAATGGGTTCTCCTCGGGAACTCTGGTTTCCTCCCACAGTCCAAGGACATGTCTACGTGTGGGTGATTGATTGTGTTTGTGTGTTGGCCCTGGTGAGCTCTTCAGGGTGTATCCCACCTTTGTCCCGTGTCGGCTGAAATAGTCTCCAGTCTCACCTGCCACCCTAATAGGATTAAGCTGTTTGGGCAAATGACTTTCCTACATGCAGTGTTATAACATTGAGTTAAAATTGTGGTCTCAGGCTCTGTTCGAAGCTGGAGAACAAAGAGTTGGAACAGTGTCTTCTGTTTTCGTCGACATTCTTACCACCAAAGGTGATGCCCAGTTGCGCAAAAGTAAGTAGACCCCATGATCAACAATCAATGAATTAACCAGTATTACCATTCATTAATACCAGAGGCGTACAACTCCAGTCCTGAAGCGCGGAAGTCCAAAACATTTGCATGATTTTCCTGCTTGATGACACGTACTGAACCTAGCAATTGAGTCTGACGATGACATTTCATCCTTTTGTTCTAAACTCTGTAATACAAATAAGGCAGGTGAGCGTCCTAGTGATGAGATGAACAAGGCTGTTACCCGAATCGCAGGTTGCAGATGACCAATGAGAAAGCCTTACAGTTCCACGTCCATATTGCCACCAGTGATAAGAGGCCAGATTTGGTCATACGACTCTGCCAGAAGCGTGCCGTTCCGTGGTTCGAACTTATTGTTCCGTGGGAAGAAAATATGAAGGAAGAATTCAATATATATTCTATTCTATAACTATGTGTGTGCTCCCAGTTTTCAAGCAGTATGAAGGGTTGAGCTCGAAACTCTTTGCTGAGGTGGTGAAGGATGAACTAACCGGAGACATTGAAGGTTGCATGATGACTCTGGGTAAGTGTAAATGTGCAAGTACTGTGTGTGTGTTATTCTCTTTGTTGAAACCCCTTTACACTGTACTAGCCTCCTGAACAGGGTTATTTGGCTGGCGGTACTGACTTAGTGATACCTAATGATACTAGCATGAAGATATCCTAGAATACAAATACAAAGCACTGCACGCAGGCGAAGGGCGTCTGCTCAGTGCTGTGGATGAAAATGTAAATATAATAAAATGCGGGTATTCCAGTTTGGCATGCTAAAACACAACACACCTACACCTGTATTTGTTGAAATCTGTGTGGTATTGAAGCCCTGAAGGTGACTGGAGAGTGTGATTGTTGTTTATACAGTGAAAGCAGCCTGTAACAAACCTGCGTACTTTGCCGAAAGGATGCACCTGGCCATGAAGGTAAAGATTGAGCGGTGTGAGATTGAGCAGAAAATATAACTCTATCTATCTATCTATCTATCTATCTATCTATCTATCGATCTATCTATCTATCTATCTATCTATCTATCTATCTATCTATCTATCTATTGATCTATCTATCTATCTATCTCATATATACATGCACACATACCACAGTTTTATCTTTGTGGGGACTTACTGACGTAATGCATTCCCTAGCTCTTTGCCCTAACCTTAATAATCACAACTAAATACCTAACCCCAGCCTTTACACTAACCCTAACTTAAAACGAATTCTAATCTGAAACCTAAAAGTCTTAATCCTCTTAAAGCTCTCCGAAGAAGCGAGAACCAGCCAGAATGACCCCACTTCCAAAAACGTCCTCACTCTGTTGGTTTAAAAACATGTTCCAAGCCTCAGTGTGGGCAGTTTCAGCGCTGGCTTCATGGTTTAGGCTCTGGGTTACTGATTCAAAGTACCACCAAGCTGCCTCTATTAGGCCCTTGATCGAGGTCCTTAATCCTCAGCTGCTAAGTTGTATAAATGAGATAAAAATGTAGGTCACTCTGGATAAGGGTGTCTGCCAAATGCCATAAAAGTAAACACACACACACACACACACACACAGACACACGAAATGAAATCCTAAATGTAACCAGAAGGGGGCGCTTATGAGTTACATTTTTTACACAGAATGTATTTTTTCTTCTGCTTCTTCTGCTTCTTCTTCTTCTTCCATTTCTAGCATTTGGCAGATGCCCTTATCCAGAGCGACTTAAAATTATCATTTTTATACAACTGAGCACTTAAGGGTTAAGGGCCTTGCTCAAGGGCCCAACAGTGGTGATAGTGGGGACTGAACTGCTGACCTTCAGATCAGTAACCCACCACCTTAACCACTAAGCCACCCGCTGCCCTTATTCCCTTATTACTGCTCTTTTCTTCTTCTAGTTCTTGTTCTAACACTAGTTTAGAATTATTGGTGCAGCTCACCTCTGCGTACATTATCTTTGTTTTTGTTTTATTTATTTATTTATCTATCTATCTATCTATCTATCTATCTATCTATTTATTTATTTATTTAGCATGAATCTCTTATATTCTATAGAATATTCACAGAAAGAAGTACCATTTTTTAAAATAATATTGGCACCCCCACCTTTCATGGAGCCACAGAATATAATCAGGAACAGCCATTGATATTTATATTTTATTTCCATCATGCTGCCAGCACAGTGACGTAATGGTTAACATGTCTGACTCACGGCATCAAGGTCCAGGGCTCGACGAAGGTGTTTTTGTGAGGTTTGCATGGTCTCCCCACTCTCGAGTGCATTTCTTCCGGGTGCTCCAGTTTTCTCCGACAGACCAAAGACATGCACATTAGGCTAAGTGGCCGAATTGCCACTAGGTGTGAGTGGGAATGGTTTTGTGTGTGTGTGTGCTGGTCCCACACACGCTGTTCGGGGTGTACCCCGCCTTCACTCAGAGTCGGCTGAGATAGACTCCAGCCTTCCTTTGACCCTAGTAGGGGGTTTTTGTTTTGTTTTTGAGAAAGTACTACTAGGTAAAAACAAAATATATATATATATATATACATATAAGATCTTGAGTCGATTATTCGTAGAACAGTGCTCGATACGTCGAAGTAGAGCTAAATATATTGTATGTGGGAAAAAATAACAGTACTACAATTTCA
>JAQMYF010000005.1:15533203-15548843 GCA_030014195.1 Neosilurus mollespiculum | reverse complement strand
GGGGTTGTGCTAAGGGAATTCTTAGAAAAATTGGAAGGTGTTTATTTTATACACTAATTTTTTTTGCCCACTTTTGTGAGGGGTGCCAATAATTTTGGATTCGACTGTTTGGTCGCAGTTCTAATTACACCTACGCCGTCCTCAGGGCCTGGGGACCGATTGTGGAACGCTGACCCGGGTCATCGTGAGTCGGTCTGAAGTGGACCTTAAAAAGATTTTGGAGGAGTACAAAAGGATGTATGGAAATACGCTTCAGGAAGGCATTCTTGTGAGTCCCGGTTGTTTGATGTTTGAATTGCCCGTGTTCAGTGATGAGTTGGTGATTTAACGACTTATTTACCAAATGTGTTTTCTACAGGCAGAAACCAAGGGGGACTATGAGAAAATTCTCCTGCTGCTCTGTGGAAACTAGCCTGGAGTCTAAGCATGCATGTTTCAAATATTCATTCCACTTTAGTGTACAATGCTGCACATCTAAATAAAAAAAAGTGGTGATTGTAATTACAGTGTATCTTAATAAAGCTACTGCTCCAAAACTTCCCCAGAGTGACTTCAGTGTGTTCAGTCTACAGCCTGTTGATCTGAAATTAGTGCCTCTCCCCTATGAAGTGCCGTCGATGTAATTTGAGACAGACACTAAGGACCGGTCCACGTTCACATCCACACACACTCCACGCTGAGGACACTTTGAACTGCGTCCGTAGGGAGCTACCGTGCGTTTGCTGATCCTCTTAGCCTTACTTTTACAATGTTGTCACGATTATAGCTACATGTGAAAGTGGTGAGGTTTGATGGGAAACGAATGGAAGATGCCGTTAGGGATGAGACTACCACCTGCAGAGCTTTTCCAGCTCCTGACGTTGTTTTCACTTCTATTCCTGGTTTGCGAGGCACGATTATTCACAAACCACTGGGCAGTGAGAATTACTGGAGGTCAAGAACATGCAGATCAGGTTGCTGAAAAGTATGGGTTTCTCAATATGGGACAGGTATGTAACCCTAATATTGAGAATTTTTTCCTAAAAAAAAAATTATAATAATAATAACAATAATATATATAAGCAGGATTGTGCCTGCTGTGGCTTTAAACAGTGTTCGCAAGTGCCCTTTGGTTTTGCATTAATATTTACATGTACAGAATACGGCAGACGCCCTTCTCGATAGTAACTTACAGACTTGCTTTCTAGTTCCCATCAAAAACAAAACAAAAGCCCGATCCTTACATTAGCATCAATAGGCCAGACAAGCAAGATGATTGGTGATGGTGATGACAGTGATGGTAGTAGAGATTATTGATGCAAACTTGATCCATACTTAGAATAAGATGTTAATGGTTATAAAACTACCTCAGCACTTTTGGCTGTACAATCATTAATCTGATTTAGATTTTGTCCAAACTGAAGGTACTTAGGTAGGTACTAGCCTTATGTTTAAGCCAATAATTATTGATTATAGTTAAGATATGATTTACTTTTATACTTTAATTTATTGTAACATGATGATTCAACCATTGTTTTGACCCAACACTGCATCAGTACGTCACTAACTCTTCTATAATGTATGTGTGCAATCATGCAAGATGCAACCCTTAACTCGCAAGACCTGCTTTAGTAAGTTAAGTACCGAATATTGATTGATTTAGGTTATAGTTTAGAACAATAAAAAAAAAAAAAACAACAAAAAAAAAAACGCTGCCGTGTGTTGCAGTGAACATATTTCCATTACATTATCTTCTCAGTGTAGTTTTATTTTTTTACACACTATTTACTAAAGTATTAGTTTTACTATTTACTAAAGTTGTGCATGAATATTTTCATAGGCCAGACTAAACAAAAAAATCCCAACAGATTTAGAAAAATGCTGATAACACTGTTTTTCTTCACGCATTCAAGGCATGGCTGGTCGAAACTCCATATAAGGCAAAAGCTTATTAAGCTACAAATGAAAATGACAACTCAGTGGTGAAAGAGTGACACCAAAGCTTGGTGTGGATATAAAAGTTGTGTATCCCAGCAGAATTGCAGACACACAACTACACGCCCTTTATTTATGGGGTGCCATTATTTTTGCTGTACTTATTTAATGGCCGGTCGTATTTGTCGTTTAGATTGGTTCGTTCGAAACTTTAATGTGAAATTGTAGAAGTTTCTGACAATTTTAAATACTTTTGCGTATGTGATTGTAATAACTCTTGCTCACTCGTTTGCCAAACCGCTTAACCCTACTAGGGTCGAGGAGAGGCTGGAGCTTATCTCAGCCAACACTGGTCGAAAACTGAGTAGACCCTGAACTGCTCGCCAGACCGTTGCAGAGGAACATGAACGCAAGCATTCACACTCACACCTTGGGCCAGCCAATTAGCCTAATATGCATGTCTTTGGAATGTGGGAGGAAACCAAAGAGCCCGGAAGAAACCCAACATAGAAACAACTCAACACAGAAATACCCCTGCAGAGTCCGGGACTTGAACCCTTCTATGAGGCAGACGCACCAACCATTATGCCACTGTGCTGCCATTGTAATAAGTATGATGGCAATTTTTATATATACTATATTGCCAAGCGTTTGTGGGCATCTCACCATTGCTGCCACAAAATCTAACGCCAAGAATTGTACAAAATGCTTTTGTATGCTGAAGCATTACAGTTTTCTTCACTAAGTGTAATAAATGCACCCAATGCCTCCTCTCCCAACATCAGTGCCTGGCCTTGCTAATGCTCTTGTAACTGAACCAACACACATCCCACCAAGCCGGCTCCGATCTGGAAGAAAGCCTTCCCATTTGTGAGATACCAGTGATTTCCTGAACTCAATTGATGGTCATGAACTGATGCTTTATGAATGCATAATATTTGTTGGTATTAATCTTAATAAAGAAGGCCCTTTGTGTATAACTATTACAGGAGGTGCACGCTCTGCTTCAATCTGAGTTACATTATTCTTTAGGCCAAGTATTGGTATCACCGAATAAGCATCAACCAATGGCCTAAGCCCTGACTATTTTCCTCTAGGTCAGGTTGCACCTTGTTGGTAAGTTTATCAGTGGTGTAAGTTGAGCTGCTGGTTGACTCAATGGAATACATCAAGGAGTGCATAATTTATACCTGTATCAGTCATAATGTAGCTGCAGATATACACCAGCAGGTCTAGGTCTTGCATCCCCAGACTGATCCTCTTTTCCATGTGCTACTGCAGATCGGGGGTCTGGAGGACCACTACCACTTCCTGCACCCAAGAACCATCAAACGTTCCATCGTAGCAAGCAGAGAGAATCATCACCTTATTGCCACGGAGAGCAAGGTATAGATCACATGTCTCCTGTTACTGAGACGCCAATGAATAGTTTATGGTCAGACTACACCTCCACGGACATGCGCTTGCTAACACACACCAAGCCACCCACCCACCACTATCCTAATGCAACCTCAAAATTTGGCAGCCTTAACTGAACATCCTCAATTATTCATTTTCCGAATTATTTTCAGTCGTTTGTCTTGCTGTGTCACCAACATATGTAATCACGTACCTCAAAAATAATAACACAGTGTTTCTTCCATTAAAGGTGCAATGGGCCCAGCAGCAGATGCTTCACAGGAGGGTGAAACGAATCAGCAGATCCACTGAGGCCCAGTTCAGCAGCTTTAATGACCCAGAATGGGACAACATGTGGTACATGGTTAGTATTGTACACACACCACAGTTTTAAGATTAATGTCATCCAAATTTCTGAAATTTATGACTTGTATAGCCATAATCCTTATTTTCTTTTTCTCCACTTCCAAGCTTTGCAGTAGATCTCAAAACAAAAATATATCTTTATGTCAAAGTTACATAGTGGCCCTGCGATAGTCTTGCAAGCTATATATTGTGAATCCAACCTTCAGCCTGCCCGCAACCCTGATAAAGGATAAAGGGGTTCGGAAAATAAAATTTTAAATAGTTACATATACATTTTCCACATGTTTATCATTAGCCTTATAATCAGTGTCCCTGTTAGTTCCCCACCGTGCTAAGACCCCTGGACAAGGTCTTAACCAAAAGCGTGCATCTGTCCTCCCAGAAGGAAAATGTGTACCAGTAAAAATACTGGGAAGGTAACCTGCAGTGTTCTCCTAGTCGCTTCATGCAACAGAAACTGGGTTGGTTACTACTGAAGCCTGGGATTTCTTTGAGCCAAGAATATAGATTCATGTAGTTAGTGACAGTCATGCCAGGTGATTATACTTGGTGAGACGCCCCCTAGTCTATGGGTCTGCTTCACTGGCTGATCCACTGATTGACATATGACGAAGAAGGTGATTGTCAAATACAGTAGTCGATGCTCATGAACCTGAACAAGGTAGACTACTTTGGAGTGGCCTTGAATGGGCAAGTAGAAATGGTGCATTGTTGTACAACAGCAGAATTTAGATTGGGTGCCTTAGTTTGAGTGTGGTGTCAATTGAATGTAAACCTACGGTCACCAGCTTTGGGTAGTGACCGAAAGAAGATCGCAAATACAAGCGGCTGAAATGAGCTTCCTTCACAGGATGGCGGGGCTCTCCGTTAGAAATAGGGTGAGAAGTTCTGTCATCCGGGAGGAGCTCATAGTAGAACCGCTGCTCCTCCGCATTTACAGGAGCCAAATGAGGTGGATTGGGCATCTGATTAGAATGCCTCCCGAACGCCTCCCTGGTGTGGTGTTTTTCGGGCACGTCCAACCGGGAATAGACCTCGGGGCCGACCCAGAACATGCTGGAGGGACTACATCTCTCGGCTGGTCTGGGAACACCTTGGTGTCCCCCCGGAAGAGATGGAGGTAGTGGCTGGGGAGAGGGGCGTCTGGACCTCACTGTTTAGGCTGCTGCCCCTGTGACCCGAACCCGGAGCAAGCGGAAGAAAATGAATGAATGAATGAATGAATGAGTTTGAATGAGGAAACTGGCTAACGCAGGTCTTCTATTAAAAAATTCGAATACTTCAATTTGTATTTTTTACCATTTGCCTATAATGACATATAAGAATTCTCATGCAATTAGCCCTTTATTCCAATGTAGCAATGCGATCAGAAGAACCTGACTGACATGAACATTAAGGCTGCATGGCACCGAGGCTACACCGGGAAAGGAGTTGTGGTCTCTATTTTAGATGATGGTGTGGAGAAGGAACATCCAGACCTGAAACAAAACTATGTATGTACTCCATATTTCGCCTTAATCATATTTCCGATTGTATGTACATGATTACTTATGGTATTGTGTCACTATTAGGACGCACAAGCTAGCTTTGATGTTAACGAGAATGACGGAGACCCCACACCACGATACGATGCAAAAAAAGAAAACAGGTATGAATAGATCAACATTTTACATAGTATTACATACTAAAGATTGCCAACAAGGACTAGCCAAAATCATATCATGATTTTATTTTAGACATGGAACAAGATGTGCTGGTGTGGTGGCTGCGACTGCTAACAACTCACTATGTAGTGTTGGAATTGCCTACAATGCCAGGATTGGTGGTATGTCTTCAAATTAGGAAGCACTACCCCTATTTTCCATCAGGGTAATAATTTCAGACATACTACAGCGCCTTCATTTGTATGTTCAGGTGTCCGTATGTTGGATGGAGACATGACGGATATGGTGGAGGCCAAATCCCTAAGTCTGAGACGGCAGTACATTGACATTTACAGTTCCAGCTGGGGGCCAGAGGACAATGGTGGAACTGTGGATGGTCCTGGACGGCTCACTGCTCTTGCTTTAGAATACGGCATACGTAAGGTAAGGCTCTGTATAATGTTTGTGAAAACTTTTTCTGGAATGATTACTGAAGACTTTGGCTTGCAGGGAAGGAAAGGCCGTGGTTCCATCTTTGTCTGGGCCTCAGGAAATGGTGGACAAAATCAGGACCATTGCTCATGCGACGGTTATACAAACAGCATCTACACCATCTCTATAGGAAGCACCACCCACAGCGGACGCAAGCCCTGGTATCTGGAGGAGTGTTCCTCCACACTGGCCTCCACCTACAGCAGTGGCGAGAACCTTGGGGTTGTGAGTGACTTATTGCATTTGAACTGGTTTTAGGTGCATGCTCTGTTTTTTTGTTGGGTTTTTTCCATATTTATGGATTCATGGGTAGCTTTTAGAGTTGATCAAGACACCTGACAGCTGTCATGATTTGAAGAGCTCAGTTTGACTGACCTGATGAGTCATGGTCTGCTGTTGTGGTTGAACCCACGTAGATATTCTAAACCAATCTGCTTCCCAATCCTGAGCTCATCCCAGGAGGAAAAGGGAACCTTTTCCAATCTGTAAAGAGTTCCTGATTGCTTATATGGATGGTTAAATAGGATAGTTTTTCAATGTGCAGACCGCTTAGCGGTGCTCGACTTGCAGCTCGGACTACATGTCTCTCTCTCTTTGTTTTCTTGTCACAATGTTGTATAATGTTTTGTTAAATTGTGAGATTCACGCTAGATTGTGTTTTCATGCTGGGAAATCACACTTGCAGAGCTTTATGCAGTGCTTCTAGATTATTTGTTTGTTTGTTTGTTTTGTAATTCCAGGTGACAACAGACATGAAACATGGATGTACTGATGAGCACTCCGGCACTTCGGCCTCAGCCCCTATGGCTGCTGGAATCATTGCTCTGACTTTGGAGGCAAAGTAATACACAACTACCAGATACAGATCATAAAATGTATCTATATAGTTTTTGCTGTATGAGCATGGATCATGGGATGAAAATCTTTCTTCCACAGTACCAGTACATAATAATTGGTTCAAGAATTTTTAAATATGGTAAAGCTTTCTATAAAGAAACATTTGGCATTTTTGGAAGGAGTCTCCAGTGTCAGTGCTTTATAAGAGTCAGTATTAAAGCTGCACATTTGCATTAATTTTTCTCTAGGAAACCTTGCAAATAAGCATAATTCCATCTTATTAAGTTAAAGTGAGAGAAATGAGGGCTTCTGAGGTGCTTGACTATCAACCTGGAGATTGCAAGTTTGAATACAGGATAATCTGGGAGAGCCCCCTCCCTTTCACTTGCAGTGATCACCAGCTAATCATAGTTGTCATGTCAACTCATGCATACAAGGGGGGTGGATAGCACTTTCCCCTGAATGTGTATGCACAGCAGTTTGTAAAGATGAGAGTTGCAACATCATGCTTAGCCCTTCCTGGTTGGTGGAGATCTGGAAAAATCCTAAAAAAAAAAACAAATAATAGAAAAGAGAGGCTTGTAAAGGAGTAACTGTTTATAGCTGCTGTAGTGTAAATGAAAGCAAGGACGAACCTTTTTAATGGATGTACAACAACTTCAAATGTAAATATAAGGGCCCCAGCATCTACTTCAGAGTGGCCATATATCACAAACATCACATCGCTGATTATTTTCCTTGTTTAACTTTTTTCTAACGGCATATATTACATCCCATGAACTATGAAATGTATACCTTAATGGTTTGCTTTGACATTTATTCCTTAATACCAGTCCTTTGCTGACCTGGAGGGATGTACAGCATATAATTGTGAAGACGTCACGCCGAGGACACCTGATTGCTCCTGACTGGCTCACCAATGGAGCAGGAAAAGATGGTAACCTTAGCAGAAATTTTTAAACCCAATCCAGACTCTACGCTTTTAAGAAATTAGGTCAGATGTGATGGAACCTAATAGGTGCCCCTCATCATCCCAGAAAGAGCAAATTGCATTATGGGTATTCTGTACATTTCAGACACATTGTACATAATTTGGACAATGAACACCAATCCTAAGTAGTGCATTATGGCTTCACAAAAACAGGGTATATTTTCTTTTTCTTTAACACAAGGCTACAAAATAGCTGACAAAAGAGTACATTATAAACATGAAGTTATCTGAATAAGATTCTGGTTTAGCACTAATAATAGAAGCGCAAATAGAAATTGTAAAGTAAATGAATAAAATAAGTCTTTGTTAATAAATGGATCTATAACAGTGAGTCACCTGTATGGATTCGGGTTGATGGATGCTGAGGCGATGGTGAAAGAAGCTGAGACGTGGCGACAGGTTCCTACACAACATGTGTGTGACGAGAAAATCATTCACAACCCAGGGTAATGATCCATGTTTTGGCATTTTGAAACTAAAACATTATCATTGATAAAGATAACTTGTTTTACTGACCTGAGTTATTTTCTTTCTCTTGTAATCACAGAGTGATAAGTCCAGACCGGGCGTGGCAGGTGGTGCACAAGTCTTTAGGCTGTTCTGATCAGCCTGACCGACATGTGACGTATCTGGAACATGTTATCTTACGCGTTACCATCATACACCCACACCGTGGAGACCTGTCCATAACTTTAACCTCTCCATCAGGAACCAAATCTCAGCTCCTCGCCATCCGGTAAGAGCTGACTGGAATTTTAAAGCTTTTTTTTTTTTTTAATAAATAAATAATGTAAAAGAATTTGTATGTAATGTAAAAAACTTTAAATGGTCAATTTCACTTAAATTTCACTTACCAGAACTTACTTATGTAGCTTATTAAAAATTAAAACAAGTAAACAAACAAACAATCAAACAAAAAAAAAAAAAAACAGACTAGGAATCAGAAGCCTGACGTATAGCTGAGGGGTCTTGAATCACCCTGAAGGGTTCATTTCATAATATTGAATGGCTTGTTGTACATTATCCACATGGCTATTTACAAAATATTAATTTAAAATTTATTTTATTGCTTCAGCTAATGACATGCTCCACAGAAACAGTCCATTATACTTAGCCATGGTCTGTTTTAAAGAAATAGCTGAAGACCATAAATAGAAGCAGTGCGTAAAGCTTTATTTTATTTTTCTATAAATTATTGATCATTCATCATTTAAAAAAAAAAGAAACACTCAAATGAGTCTAACATCGAGTATTTACCTTTAGCAGTTGCGGAGAAATTAAAAAAGAATGTTTCCCTAGCAACTGCTGTTTATCCTACCAACCAAATTCCCTCTGCTTGAAAGCCTGACCAAAGACCTTTCATGTGAACCAAACATCAAATCTCTATCATAAGTAACTGTGGAGAGAATCAAAAAGGAATGTTACCATAGCAACCAAGGTTACTTTTTCTGAAAGCCTGACCAAAGACCTCTCCTATGAACCAAACACAAATTTCTATCATAAAGGAATGTTTCCATAGCAACCGTAGTTACCATAGCAACCAAGTTAACTTTTTTTAAAAAGCCTGTTGAAAGACCTTTCGTGTGAACCAAACATCAAATCCCGATCATAAACAGTTGTGGAGATGTTCAAGGAAGAATGTTTCCATAGCAACCAAGTTTACGTTTTCTAAAAGCCTGCCCAAAGACCTTTCATATGAACCTGATATCAAGTTTCTTTCACAAGTGGTTGTGAAGACAGAGGGACACGGAGTCTAGCCATCAAGTGTACCGTGGTTTGCTCATTATGTGGGGCGTTCCACACTTAACCAATCAGAATGGAGTAATCAGATCAGCTGTGTACTAAATTGTATTAAAGAATTAATTTTAAATTATTATTGTTTCCATAGTAATGGCTTACCATGGCATTTCATAGAAGATATAGTATTAGTGTGTTGGTGTTTCTGACCCACAGACCCAATGACCACTCCACTGACGCCTTTACGAACTGGGCGTTCATGACCACGCACTGCTGGGGTGAGAAAGCAGCTGGAGACTGGACCCTAGAAATCAGAGACACTCCATCACCGAAGAGGAAAGCCCAAGTGCACGGTGCCTAAAATCAGTCCGCATTGTTACACAAATTTAAAATAATTATCGTGAAGAACTTGGCTGGTTGGAGTTGTTCCAGCTTTAAGGAACAAGCATGTAAAGAAAAAGTTTCAAGAGGTTTTACGAGAGATTTCCTTGTCTTCATGGTGTCTAGGGAAAATTGCAGAATGCAGCCTAGTGCTTTATGGCACATCTGAGCATCCATACCAACGGCAAGAATATCCCCGGTCAGTTAAGATGTCCAATGATGATGATGCTGACGAATATAACAGTGCGTCTTGTTCTTTGTTTATTTTAATCATTCTCGCTCATGAGATAGCGCTGGAAGTCCTTTCCCAGCTACTTCACTTCTGTCTCCTCTGTCCTCCTTTTATTTGCAAAAGGTTCCTGCGATCCAGAGTGCAGCGAGGATGGCTGTGAAGGCCCTGGTCCACACCAGTGTGTTTCCTGTTTGCACTATTACCTAAAACTCAAGAATGGCACCAGGTGCAACACTCATTTCATTCATATTACAGATACTCTTTTGAATCTGACCTTAAGGCTGACAGCGAATCTGATGGTAAATTCCTGTGCAGGATGTGCATGTCCCAGTGTCCACAGGCCTTCTGGGGGGACAGGAAGAGGTGCAAGAAATGCTACTCTACCTGTCTGACATGTACAGGAAGCCGTAGCAATCAGTGTTCCTCCTGTAAGCCTGGCTACCATCTGGACCAGGAAACGAAGAGCTGTGTGACCAGCTGTGGAGACGGATATTATCTTGATCAGGGCAAGTATGCAGCAGAAAGAACAGAGGAAAACTGGAAAGGATAAGAAATTGTTGATGTTTAGAAATAATGTTGTTTCTATACTTCTCTGGTGGCGTAGTTGTTAGCACTCTTGCCTCACAGTGACACAGACCTGGGTTCGAGCCCACTGATCAGCGAGGGCATTTCAAAATTCCGAATTCTGATGATGTTCTAGCCACCCATTGCCAGGAAATCAAGAGCGCAAAACTGGGCCACGTCATATTCCAATATCAAGCCCTGTGATGTTTATCCAGTGGTGGCATGCACATGAGATGAAACTGCTGATCATAGCACACCTGAATAATTATTATATAATGATATAATTATATAATATACAATATTATATAATATATCATAATAATAATAATCTGTGTTTTGTGTGTATTCCTGTTACAGAAGAGAATACGTGCTGGAAATGCAGCGGCAACTGTGGCAAATGTACGTCGTTCAGTATCTGCTCTGAATGCCCAGAAGGCACAAGGTGAAGTCGTTATTTTCAAAAGTTAATGCTGCTTTAATTTAAGATGAGAAATCTTTGTGGATAAATGTGGGTTATCGTCCTGTATGTGTGTATGTGAAATATCCTCGCTTGTTTCCTTTTCTTTTTTTTTCTCTCACTCTTTCTTTTAGCCTGATGGGAAACAAATGTCAGAAGAGCTGTGAGACCGGAACCTTTTATCAACAACAGACGGATTCCTGCAAACCATGCCATTCAAGCTGTGCCACCTGCTCGGGTACTGATTCAGAGATATGCCTTTATCATTACATATCAATAGCTATGGTGCTACCGGTAAAGATCCACATGATCAAACTACTGCTAATACTCGATGTTACTTTTAAGGGAAAACTGACCATAAGTAACAAGAGCGCTTGGAGAGCACAAACCTCCGCCAAGCCAACACACCTTATCCTGAAACTACATCTACTGTATGTATACTATAAGTAAGTCTGGTGGGCTTTTTATACCCGAACCTAGGGGCTCATCACAGCTGAACCTGATCCCGGTTTCTGTAGCATGAACTCCTCCTGGATGGGATGCTAGTCCAACGCAGGTTACCTTCCCAGTATTTTTTACTGGTATTCCATCTATACTGCAGGGTGGACAGAGGCACACCTTTGGTTAAGACCTTGCCCAGGGGTCTTAGCACGGTGGGGGTCTAACCGGGATTCAAACCCGCAGCTTCTCGATCATGAGCCCAATACACCACCAACCCCACATTTATACTATACATACATATGTTTTTGCTTGCAGGTTTAACCATACTGATAACTTTGCCCTCGTTTGTTTATCCCGTTTAGTCTTCATTTGTTTAGTCCTTGCACGTCCTTGTCTTTGCCTATCCGAGCAAACACACCACAGCAAATTCATTGTATGCTTGCATGCTTGGCTAATAAATCTGATTCTGATGAGACATTAGGATGACATGGTTGTCAGAACTAAACATAAAACAGGTGAACACAGGTAGGTAAAAACTACTGACAGGACAGAGCAGAGTCAAGACTAAAACAGAAACCAAAACTAACTCAAGCAAGTGTTTGTTGTCATGGGATCTGTGACATGAAGTGTTTATTAATAATAATAATAATAATAATAATAATAATAATAATAATAATAATAGTTATTATTATTATTATTATCATTGTCATTATTATTATTATTATTGTTATTATTATTATTATTGTTGTTGTTGTTATCATTATTATTATTGTTGTTATTATTATTATTGTCATTATTATTATTATGATTGTTGTTATTATTATTATTATCATTGTTGTTGTTGTTATTATCATTATTATTATTGTTGTTATTATTATTATTGTCATTATTAATATTGTTATTATTATTGTTGTTGTTGTTGTTATTATCATTATCATTATTATTATTATTATTATTATTATTATTATTATAAGTAGAAACGGTAATAATAATAATAATAGTAATAATGATAATAATAATAATATTAATAATAATAATAATAATAGTAATTATTATTATTATTATTATTATAAGTAGAAATAGTAATAATTTAATGTGTTTGTGGTGTGTTCAATTATATTCAGCTGCAGGTTCCGAGTCGTGCACTCGCTGTGCTGATGGGTTTATGATGGAAGAATGGAAGTGTGTGTCCTCCTGCAGTCAGGGCTTTTACCTCCCACAAACCCTCTCTGACCTCACCAGACAAACTCAGGACTATTGCAGGAGGTATGTGTCCGTGTGTGTGTGTGTGTCTTTTAGGCCTGTGATCTCTTTTGTGTCCTAGCCTCTGGTGTGTGTCACTACTCCACATTTATAAAGTTATTTCCCAGGCATTAATTAATAATTATTCGCTGAAGGTGAGGTGGATGTCGCAGAAGCCACCTGGGGCTAATCATTGTTTTAGTATATACCACATGGGAACAGTGCAGTAAAATGAGATGCAGGTGATCTCCACACTGAGATCTGCAAGCAGGTGTGTTGTGTAATGGTTTCTTTTGTAACCGATTTATTTTACTGTATAACACATGGAAACATAAGAAAAGCTAATTAAAATGAGATTTTAAGTTTATTTTGACATATTTAACCCATGACAGGCAGGTGATCGCCGTGCATGTGATGTCACCTCAGCAGAGCATACACACTCAATGCATATATACAAAGTTTTAGGATATACTACACAGAAACACAAAGGAAGCAAACTAAAATGAGCTTTCTATCATTTATTTTTGAATTTATAAAAGTGACGATGATGATGCAGCAGCACAGTGGTGTAGTGGTTAGCATGTCTGCCTCACAGCAAGAAGGTCTTGGGTTCGAGGCCTGGGCTTGGCAAGGTTGTGTCTCTATGGAGTTCTCCCCATGCTTGTGTGGGTTTCCTTAGGGTACTCCGGTTTCCTCCGACAATCCAAAGACATGCACATTAGCCTGTTCCAAATTGCCCCTAGGTGTGGAAGTGAATGGTTGTGTGTGCGTTGCCCTGTGATGGACTGGAGCTGTTCACGGTGTATGCTGCCTCTGCTCAGAGTCTGCTGAGATAGACTCCTCTCAATCCTAGTAGAATATAGCGTTTTGGCAAATGAATGAATAAATAAACAATGATGACGCCACCTTCAAGTCACCGTAACAAACCATGAGCCAATAAGATTCCACTATTCCCGTGTAGTATATGCAGAACTTTTCTGTTGTTGTTCTTCACACTACCAAACTCAAGAGTGATCTACTATATGTAGCGATGTGTGTTGATGTGTTTTGTTCTACACAGGTGTGATGTAAGCTGTCAGGCCTGTAAAGGACCAGGTAAAAGGAATTGCAGCGCGTGTGAAGATGGGCTCATGCTACAGGATGGAGCGTGCGTGTTGACTCATGACTGCGCTGATGGTGAGTCGGACATTTTTAAACTAGCAGTTGTTGTTATATTACCAAAGGACTGGTCATCAAATTGGTAAAGTTGTGTGTATGTGTTTGTGTATATCCCAGGAGAGTATCAGGATGATCGTGGGAACTGCCATGCATGTCACAGCACTTGTCTTAAGTGCAAAGGGCCCAAAAATGATGAGTGTGTCTGGTGTGCTTCCTCCAGGTGAGATTTTTTTTGGCATTCCTACTTTAGGTGTATCGTTCCCTCATGATGGGAAGTTGACACCATGTTTAAACTATGAATATAGTCAGGATTCAATTCTTCTATGATACTCAAATCTGCAGGATGATACACAATTCGTCTAGTGAAGGCATCATATTTCTTCATTGGCTACATTTTGTCTTGGTTAAATTTTACTGCCATCTCCTGGCTTTCAATATGTCTGTCAGTGTTGAGTGCAAACCTCCACCAATGCTGAATACCATGACTGGCATGATTAGCGACGCAGAAATTGCGAAAGAATCAGTGGATCTGCCCTGTGACTGGGATCCACTTCAAAATGTAATGGGGTCTTCCTTGGCCCATGCTACACCCTTCCACCAAGTTTGATAGAAATTGTGTTGGTAGGTTTTGCTCAATTGCTCTTACAGTCAGACAAACAAGCAAACTGCACCTTAAACATAACCTTGTTGCCGGATATATATGTATTAGTACATGCTGGATGGATTTATTTTAGAGTTTATTATAATGAATAAGGGGCTGCATGGTGGTGAAGTGGTTAGCACGTCCACCTCACAGCAAGAAGTGGTCCTGGGTTTGAGTCCTGAGTCCGGCAAGGGTGTTTCTGTGTGGAGTTTGCATGTTCTCCCTGTGCTTGCATGGGTTTACTCTGGGTAATCCGGTTTCCTCCCACAACCCAAAGACATGCACATTAGGCTAAAGGATATTCTAAATTGCTCCTAGGTGTGTGATAGTGTGTGTGTGTGTGTGTGTGTGTGTTGGCCCTGTGATGGACTGGTGAGCTGTTCATGGTGCCCTCTCGTCTTAGCACATAGGATGAAGTGTCTGAATGTAATCCTGGTTGTTTCTGCTCTTGCTTTCTGTCAGCTTTTTGGATGAGGGTCAGTGTGTGGTGCAGTGCTCGAAGGGGAAATACCCATCCAGCGGACAGTGCCATGTATGCGACCACACCTGCGCTCAGTGTGTGGATGCTGGCCCATCCGACTGCACCAGCTGTAATAAAGGTGAGAAGCTGCAATTGGAACGTGAAAGAAAATTAGTTTTTGCTTCCAAGTCCTATTTCTGAGTTCAAAAATATGGTCCACTTTATTAGCTACACATACATTATAACTACAGGTATGAGACCTAGCCATCACTCAGTCTGCTCCTGTATCTCTATGTACTGTACATGAACTGCTGCTAAACAGCTACGTCTATGTGCTGTTTGAACTCATAGACAGGTTTGGCCATGACCGCTACTTGTTTGGTGGGGAGTGTGTGACCACATGTCCTGAGGCTCATTTCCACACTTCAGAGAAGACATGTGAACCGTGTCCTGAACACTGTAGTCTTTGCTCTTCTGCTACATACTGCCTAAAGTGCAACAGTTCCTATTACCTCAACCAAGGAGCGTGCGCCCCACTCGAGTGTGGAGAGGGTCAGTCTACTTACTTTATGTGTATAGAGCTATTATTTTTATTATCATGTTTTAATGAGGTGTGTGTGTGTGTGTGTGTGTGTGTGTGTGTGTGTGTGTGTGTGTGTGTGTGTGTGTGTGTGTGTGTGTGTG
>JAQMYF010000005.1:15518005-15533103 GCA_030014195.1 Neosilurus mollespiculum | reverse complement strand
TGTGTGTGTGTGTGTGTGTGTGTGTGTGTGTGTGTGTGTGTGAGAGAGAGAGAGAGAGAGATAGAGAGAGAGAGAGATATTGTGGTGTGTGTGTGTGTGTGTGTGTGTGTGTGTGTGTGTGTGTGTGTGTGTGTGTGTGTGTGTGTGTGTGTGTAGGCGAGGTTGAGGATCCAGAGTATAATGACTGCATGACCTGTGAAGAAGGATGCAAGAAGTGTGTGCTCTGTAGGTTCAGAACACTGGTCCACATTATTATTATTATTATTATTATTATTATTATTATTATTATTATTATTATTATACTTGTTATTATTATTTTTATTGTGGTTATTATTATTAATAATATTATTATTGCAGTTATTATTATTATAATTATTATTATTATTATTATTATACTTATTATTATTATTATTATTATTATTATTATTATTATACTTGTCATTATTATTATTATTATTGTTATTATTATTATGGTTATTATAATTATTATTGTTATTATTATTACTATTATTATTATTATTCCACTTTAATCGTGTGATTGATCGTTTGTTCTCTTACAGATAATCCCAAACACTGTCTATCCTGCACTGATGGCTATTACAAGTAAGAGCAACTTTTTAATATTCATAGTGCGGTATAGCTTTTTTAGTAGCAAATTAAATTAAAAACATACTTTCCATAAAAGATGGATTTGAAAAATAGTTTTAGTTGTATTGCTTCCATTAGTGCCATGCTTCATAGCAGCGGTCTGTTACACTTAGCAATGCTCTGATTACCTGAATATGGTAACTGGCCAATCATTCATTCATTCATTTTCTAAGCCGCTTAATCCTGGCTGACGCCTATCTCAGCCAACTCTGGGCGAGGGCGGAGAACAGCTCGCCAGGCCATTGCAAGGCCAACATACACACAGCCAATCACACTCACACCTAGGATTGATTTTGAACCAGCAATTAGCCTACTGTGCATGTTTTTGGACTGTGGGAGGAAACCGGAGTACCCAGCGGAAACCCTCGCAAGCACGGGGAGAACATGCAAACTCCAAACAGAAACACTCCGAGCCGGGAATCACACCCAGGCCTTCTTGCTGTGATGCGGATGTGCTAACCACGGCGCCACCGTGCCGCCGCCGACCAATCAGAATCCAACTATTCAAATGTATCCATGTAATAATTAACAGTTATGTGTGGAAGTTGAGATCGATGTCACTGAATGGTCTCCAAGATGGAACATTCAAGTTAATGACATTCAACAAGTCTGATGTACATAATTGTTTTAGTATATACTACATGGAAACATAATAAAAAAACAATAAAACAAAAATTTTCTGTTGTTTTTTTATTATGGTGGATGCACACACACACACACACACACACACACACACACACACACACACACACACACACACAGGTACAGAACTGTGTAAGTGAGAGAGCTCTTCAACTCTAAGAGTTTTAGTATATACTCTACAGAAACATAAAGAAAAGCAAACAAAAACATTATTTATATATTTACTATGACAGAGGCAGGTCAGGTGAGCTCTTCAATTCGAGCTAACAGTTTCTGTTGAGTGTACTCACTCAGAGTTTAGTATATACTACATGAAAATGAAAGTAAACCACATTCCATAGATGCATTTTAATAAATATTACATGAAAACACGATTAAAACAAAAGAAAATTAGATTTTTTTTCTGGTTTATTTTTCCATTGTGAGGGTTCATTGTTTCGATTCATGCATTATCCACTCGGAAGAATGTTTTTTAAACCCAAGTTACACCATTCCTGTGTATATACTTCAGGGATCAAATAATTACTTATCCTTTTTTAAGGGGCACGAGGGTCATGTCATGTCATGTCATTTTCTGAACCGCTTATTCCTAATTAGGGTCGCGGGGAGGCTGGCGTTCATCTCAGCCGACTCCGGGCGAGGGCAGAGTACACTCCGGACAGCTCGCCAGGCCATCGCAGGGCGGGCACGAGGGTCATTTTTCTAAAATTGGTGCAGCCAAGGCACAGAAGAGTAGTACTAGACATGCACATTAGGCTAATTCACTGCACCTAATTTGACCCTAGGTGTGAATGTGTGTGTGTGTGTGTGTGTGTTGGCCTGTGATGGCTTGGCAAGCTGTACCCCGCCTTCACCCAGTGATTAGGATTAAGCGGAGCAGTGAATGAGTGAATGAGTGAGTATAGATTAAGGAACATATATATGGCAGAATTTAAAAATATATTATATCGGGTTACTTTTTGACACGTTTTCAAATCACGGTATCACAGTATGAACTTTTGCGACTCATTTTGTGGTGACGCGCCCCTGACACATCAACACATATACACATTAGGGTGGAAACACTAGCCCTGCCTCCACGCCCTGTCCTGTATTATTCTCTTACCTGAAGGTTAACTGTGTATCTGTGTGTGGTGCAGGTATGAGGAGGGCTGCTATAAGAACTGTCCTGCTAAGACCTACACCGTGGAGGAGACGATGACCTGCGTGGCCTGTGACCGTGACTGTGTGAGCTGCGAGGAGGACGAGTGCCACTGGTGCGAGGCGGACTTCTTTCTATCTGGTAAAAATGGTGATGGAATGTAACCATCTGTGTCATGGGTTCTCCATATATTATCTATACCGCGTATCTATCAGGGTCGATGGGGAAGTTGAAACTGACTTTGGGTGAGAGGTGGCGTACTTCCTGAACAGGTTACCAGTCTAAAGCAGGGCTAATACACACATACACAAACACAAACCAACATTTGCACTCACATTCACACCTATAGGCAGTTTATAGTCGCCAGCTGACCTAATGTGCACGTCTTTGGCCCGTGGACGGAAACCGGAGTACCCAGAGGAAACCCACACAAGCATGTGGAGAATATGCAAACTCCACACTGAGATTCAAACCCCCGACTTTCTCACTGTGATGCAGTAGAGCTAACCACTGCACCAGGATGCCATGGGATTCCTCACCCACTCACTCATTTGCTGAACCGTTTAATCCTATAAGGGTCATCGGGAGGCTGGAGCCCATCTCCTCCAACACTGGGTGAGGGTGGAGTACACCCTGAACAGCTTGCCAGACCATTGCAGGGCCAAAAAAACACACAACCACTCACATACCGAGGGGAAATCTAAACTGGTTTTTAGACAACGTTCTTCTCGTGTTTCTGTGGGTTTCCTCCTGGTACTTAGGTTTCCTCCCAAGTACCAGGAGGAAACCCACAGAAACACTAGAAGAACATTGTCTAAAAGCCAGTTAAAGCAGGGCAGCTAAAGTAACTACGGTGCCGACTCATAGCTGAAGCTCATGGCTATTTTTTTTTTCGTTTTATGCAGATGGAAAGTGTGTGCGTGCGTGTCCCGATGGATTTTATGGTGACGAAGACAGTCAGGAGTGTGAGGAGTGTTCTACAGGCTGCAAGACCTGCACTGGACCAGAGATAGAAGAGTGTGTCAGATGCCATGATGGCCTGGTAATGGTGAACGGAGAGTGTGAAGAAGAACAAGAGACGTGTCCTGAGAAAACTTACGTCACCGGTGAGCTACATGCGCTATGTCACTTGATGTTAAAAAGGCCGAAGCAGTTTACTACAGTAGCAAAAACAGTTAAAATATGTCAAATAAATCAAATATTTGTTGAATAATTAACAATACAGTATACAAAGGCACACATATTAATTGTCCAGGGTCTTATGTAATCTAAGGAGTCTTTTCTGTTATTCAGATGAAGGGGAATGCGAGGCATGTCACGCCTCCTGTAAGCTGTGCTGGGGTCCATTAAAGAATCATTGCACCACCTGCGTCACAGGTCTGAGGTTTAGTTATGAATAAAATGGACTGTGGTTATCATATTGTGTGTAAAAAAAATACTGGAGCGCTCTTTTAACGACTACAGGATGCATTTTAATTTCGTTTAATTTCAGTTCACTCATAATTATTTCCCATGATTACTAGATGTACTGTTCCTCAAAGTAGTCTGTTTTGCATTATATTTGCTGTATTTTGCACTCAATTGTGTGTGTGTGTGTGTGTGTGTGTGTGTACACTTCAGGACGTTATATGACTACTGAGCAGCAGTGTGTGACGCGGTGTCCAGCTGGAAGCTTTGGCAGTAAGGAGAGCTGGCAGTGTGAGGAGTGTCCTCAGGGTTGCGCACAGTGCCAGAACGAGCAGCGCTGTACGCGCTGCTTGTCGACTCGCAAAAGCGCCCTCTACCTGCAGAATGGACAGTGTGTGCGCCAGTGCTCTAGGTTAGAAGCAAATTTTTCATTCGACATTTGAAACCATATGCAAAAGAAATGCATCATTTTTATTACGCATTTGAGTTTGGGATCTAACAACGGCTCCCTGCAATGGCTTTAGATTCCGCTGGCCGACAGCAAAAATAGCTTCGTTTTATGTGGGTATCTGATTCTTACTCACTCGCTTGCCAAACTGCTTAATCCTTCTATGGTCACGGGGAGGCTGGAGCCTGTCTCCGCCAACACTGGGCGAAGTCAGGGTACTTCCTGGACAGCTAGCCAGACCATCACAGAGCCAACACACATACAACCATTCACATTCACACCTAGGGGCAAACTGGAGCAGCAAATTAGCCTACTGTGCATGTCTTTGGACTGTGGGAGAAAACCGAAGTACCTGGAATAAACCCATGCAAGCACAGGGAGAACAAGCAAACTCCACACACTCCGCTGTGAGACGGACGCTCTGACCACCACATCATTGTGCCATCCTTATAAGGATATACATTTTGATATTTCATTTTCTGGTAAATGTATCTGTGTTAATTAATTGTGTGTGTGTGTGTGTGTGTGTGTGTGTGTGTGTCTGATTTGTTTCACAGAGGCTACTTCCCCGCAGGAGCGGTCTGTAAGAGCTGTGCACCTGGTTGTGCATCGTGTGAGCAAAGTGCCACAAACTGTCTTAGCTGCCAGCAGCCGTTAATCCTTGACAAAAATCAATGTGTGAAAGAGTGTCCACGTGCACACACCCTCCAGGGTGACGAGTGTATCCCCTGCCCAGAGGGGTGTCTCCAGTGTGCTGAGGAAGGCCAGTGTACAAGTAAGTAGTAGAAGAAGATACACAAGAAAACGCTACATTTCTGTAGTTCACTAGTGAGTTCTTGTCTGGAAATGCACTTCTACGATAAATAGTTACAGCTCAGAAAGTAGAAAGTAGAGTTATATGCAATCTAAAGTCTTTCATAGCTCTGAAGGCAGCCAAACCCAAGCCAAGATATATAATTAATTTGATAAAACTAGCCATCTGTCATTACTCGCTTCCTGCGTGTCTGTAGTGTCAGTCGCCAACTCGATTGATGATAGTTCAACTTCACATCACTAGATGGCATGCGCGCTATGTTTTACGTTCTCCAGATCATCTTGCCTGGTACAGGGGTTATTGATACTTGCATGTAGGGGTAAGCAGATGTTTTCAAAATGAAATCTTAGCTGGTATCAATTTATTTCCAAGAGAAAACTCTGTATTTTACGTATCGTTGACACACCTGATCGAGGAATATGCACCTTTGAATCTGATGAGGGAGGTGATAACAAGAGCTAACTTCTCTTTGGAGCGTTCCTCAGCATTCCACACAACTCTTAGCGAATAAAAAGTATGTGCCATTTTTGTCCTCACTACCTCCAGAGTGTGAAGAGAACTTTCTACATGAAGCAGGGTGTGTGCCTACATGTCCGGAAGGATTTTATGGGGATGCAAAGGAGGGTGTGTGTGCACGCTGTCACTCAGACTGTGAGCTCTGTCATGGGCCAGACTTGAACGACTGTGTCTCCTGCGCTGATCCTGAGAGCACCTTGCACGGCGGGTCGTGTGTATTAGCTTGTCCCTTACAAACGTACAGAGACAGCAGGTCTGGGGAGTGTATGGGTGAGTAGAAACACACGCACTCAAAATTCTATTGTATCATATAAACTTCACAACCAGAACCATGGTACGGTACGGTGGTGCAGTGGTTAGCGAGTCCTGGGGTTCGGCTTGGAGTTTTCACGTCTTCTCCATGTTTTGCGTGGGATACTCTGGTTTTCTCCTAGAGTCCAAAGACATGCACATTAGGCTAATTGACTGTTCCAAATTGCCCCTAGGTGTGAATGTGTGTGTTGCCCTGCGATGGACTGGCGAAATTTACCTGGAGTTACCTGCAACCCTAGTAGGATTAAGTGGCAAATTAAGTTTAGCAAATGAATGAATGAACCGGAACAACCGTCAAAACGAATGTCTCACGAAAATTACTTAAAATCTGCTGACCAATCAGAATCAATATTCAACAGTCCTGCACTTCAAATAAATGAAATTTATATTAAGGTTACATGTTTTTTTTGTTTGTTTTTTTTACTGTAGTATATCTACTAAACAGAAATCATGTTTACTCAAAGTTTTCCGAATGCATGTGTTTATTATTGCGCATCTTTCTAATACAATTGGTATTCATGCCTTTTATTATTTCTGGTGTTGTCCAGTGTGTCACAGCACTTGCCGGACCTGCTCAGGTCCATTGGATACGGATTGCACCAGCTGCTCCGAGAGCCTGAGAACAGACACGTATGGACGTTGTGCCATTCCCACCAACTGCCCCTCACACCACTACAGTGACCACAGTGGCACATGCCACCTGTGTCATAAACACTGCCGTCAGTGCTCTGGACCAGACCACAGCCAGTGCCTCAGCTGCAACCCAAACCACTACCTGCTGAGTAAGTCGCAGTATAAATAAATACATCACAGATTGTATACAGTATGTTACACTTTTACATTGGATTTTCTGGTTAGTAAACCTCATGTTTGATCATTGATAGAGGGTGACATTAGTTAGCCACATGGCTAACTAATCAAGCCAACTGGCTCATGGAAATCCGCCTACCGTCATGTTCCATGAACTGATGAACAGCTTATTTTGTGTTTCTGCAGACAGTTCCTGCGTGAACGAGTGTCCCACAGGTTTCTTTAGTGGAGAGACTCAGAGATGTGAGCCGTGCCATCCTAACTGTATGAGCTGTACAGGGCGTCACAGCCACGAGTGCCTGAGCTGTAGAGCTCAGCTTTATCGGGAGGGCAAGGAGTGTGTGGAGGTCTGCAAACCTGGGTAAACTTCACTTGAATTATTAAGCATAGTTTTCCTCATGCTTTACTCTATTTACTCTAGTACAGCATTTTGGAGATGAAGATTACTTAGTTGACTATTAGCTAACGAGTCAATATTGGTGACAAAGTAGAGGTCATACAACCCAACCAACACACACACACTAACACACACCCCATCTCCCTTTCTGCTGAAGGCACTACGCAGATGAGGAGCTGGTGTGTGTTCAGTGTGAGCCGACCTGCGCGGAGTGTATACGATTCGAGGGATGTGTGAGCTGCAGAGAAGGCCTGCTGTTTGTAAAGGGCCAGGGCAGCTGTGTGTCTTCATGTCCATCTCAACACTACCATGACACAATCCACAGCACCTGTGAGCCCTGCCACGCTACCTGCAGGACATGTACAGGTACAGAAATGCCACTTAGAACATAAGGAAGATTCTGTAAAGTTTAAAAAATATATGATAACTGGTGTACCTCAAGGATACATGTTTGCCCCTGTTATGTTGGTTGGCTAAACTGTCCTTATATCTTCTTATCCAGCTACAAACCAGAGAGTAGGTGTTGAAGACTTACAATGCTTCTTCCTTAACAGACGTTCCAAACCCTGGTCATGGAGGACCCCCTGTACAGTATATTTTACAGTTTTTCTGACAAGAACAGCTGCTAAATAGCTATTTAGTTAAATGAGGTTGGTTGGGGACACGGAAAAAACTAAAATGTGCACGGTCCTCCAGTACTAAGGTCGGGAACCTCGTTTTTATGTCAAGGCAAAAAACTGTGTCACAAGGTAGTGTAGCAAACTTGACAGGCTTCTCATCCTACCTCTTCTGTATACTGTATACTCTTAAAAGCTCACTACTGGCTAGTATCAGTAAGTTTGATTGACAGGAGAGAGAGTGGGTCATTCCTCCAACCAAGAGGCTACAACCAGCTGTGCTTACCCAGAATCCTGACCACAGACAGTTCTGGCATCATGGGCACCTTAACAATTTTCCCAAAACACAGAAAGCACTTTTCAGCCATGCCATTTGGGATCCTGGTTTCATTCTCCTGAAACCTGCAAGATCAGCAATTTGTCAAAGTGAAGGCAAGATGGTTGTCAATAATAACCCCAAAATTCCTGCCACCACTTGATGGTCCTAACAACAATTATTCAAAGCTCGATGATGATGAAATGTTGAGTTGTGGATGTAGCCAAGATGACCGGAAGCTTGCATTTGAAAGATTTGGTTGGAGACATTGATTCTTCCCAAAATCCAGGCAGGCTCAGTGCTTACGCCTGAGGCTGGGGTGTTCTCTGGAGGAAGGGATACGTAGATCTTGGGATCATCAGCAAAACTGGGTTAAATCCAGTTCCTCAGGATAGACTCAAGAGTTTCCAGGAATGAATGATCTCATTTATTTATTTATTCATTTTCTAAGCCGCTTAACTCGAATTAGGGTCTCGGGGAGGCTGGCGCCCATGGTAACCGAGGGTGGGGAACACCCTGAACAGCTCGCCAGGCCATCACAGGGCCAGCACACAACCATTCACACTCACACTCACACCTAGAGGCAATTTGGAACAACCAATTAGCCTACTGTGCATATTTTTGGACTGTGGGAAGAAACTGGAGTACCCAGAGGAAACCCACACAATCATGGGGAGATCATGCAAACTCCACACAGAAACGCCCAAGTTGGGAATCGAACCCAGGCCTTCTTGCTGTGAGGCAGATGTGCCAACCACTACACCACCATGATTTCTGTGTTTTGCTTTGATCATTTCTACTTGCATGTTTTATCTAATACTTGGCAGGTAAAGGAGTGAAAGACTGCAGCTCATGTCGTCCAGGAGACTTACTTTCACAGGGGACCTGTGAGTCACTCTGTGTCGTCGGGGAGTACTATGTGTCCGAGGTACCACTTTGGATGTATAATCATTAATATTTTTAAGTTTAATTTCATGTACAGTTGACAAGTTCAAGCAAAAATCCAAAATAAAGTGACTTAATAAGATGCCAGAAGAGTTTCTACGCACCTCGTCATTTTATTTATTTTTATTATTATTTTTTACCGAATTATTCTTTTTCAGCAGGAGGAACATTACAACTGTAATCCCTGTGACCAGTCATGTTTGGCATGCCAAGGACCCGGCCCATACAACTGCACCGTCTGCCATGCAGAGTTCAGTCTCACCACTGGTGGGCGCTGTTTGCCTTGCTGTAAAAACCAGGATGCAGAAGAGAAAGTCACCAAGGCAGGGCAAGAGTGCTGTAACTGCACACACACCAGGGGTAAAATGAACTACTGCTAAATGTAATCAATATCAAATCATGTTCCATGTTCCAAGATATCTACCAAATTAGAAAATTGGGAAGCGACACAAAGGTGTCAAATAAGGTGACTAGTAATGGAAACTCAAAACAAGCGTGCAATCTTAAATCAGACAACAAAAGAATAATAAGAATAGTCAGTGAGAGTGACCTCTGGTGGGCTGGGGGGAGGGGGGGTTGCCAATAGTGAATGCAATACAAGCATTATTTATTATTCAAGTCACACTAGACGCCAGTTTGTAACTATGGCAACACAGACGCATGTCGGGCCCTGGGAGAATAAGACCTAATGCCCTACCCTTATTAAAAATCCTCTCCGAGAAAACTCTATAACAGTACAGTCACCAAGAGTTGCATTCGATTGAATAGCTAGTGAGTGAGATGCCATTTTTATTGTAACTGCTGTAAGGAAACAAAAGCGTGACCTTGTTGTAAGTTGTAACGTACAAGGAATTTATATTTTAAAGTATGTCAGTGTAGCCTCAACAGACTTCGATTAGAATATTGTAAATTCTACTTATTTTTTTTAATATCCAGATGCCACTTTGGCCACAATGTTTCAGGGTTTTTTTTGCTTTTTTTGCATAACCTGATTGGTTGGGATGTAAAATGGCGATGGTACTCTAGTACAGTAACCTATTAAACTTTATCTACAGCCAAACTGTTTTCTTTCCTCCAAGGTGAATGCGTCCTCAGCACAAATTTCGCCTTCCGCAACCATGAGGAACTGGAGCACACAGGCAACATCTTCATCTTCGTCACCACCTCCATCCTGCTGCTGCTGGGTCTGGGCGCTGTAGTCGTATTCATCGCACGCTCCTTCTCCAAACGGCCGACCCCTGAAACCGCTGTTGCTCGAGGTTATGAGAAACTAGGCAACAGTGGTGGACGGGACATTTTCCGTGGAGGTACGACATCATCCTCATCAGCGTCGTCCAGGCACGCGGGAGGGTCCGGGTCTGGTTTCGGGTATTTACACGAGGATCAGCTAGTGGACGTGCGCGACGGGCGAACAGGTCAGAACGACGACGACGATGAGGATGATGAGGACGAAGATATCGTGTATATGGGGCAGGACGGTACGGTGTACCGCAAGTTCCGTTACGGGCAGCTAGCCGAGGACCAGGACGACCAGCTGGAGTATGACGACGAGAGCTATCATTTCAAATAACCAGCGACGATAATCAGAGAAGAGAAATAAAATGCAGCAGGTGATGGAGGGATGTCGTTACTAGAACGATGATGGAAGAAGTTCCTGGAGATTTTTTGAGTCGTGGTTGGCTGGGTTGCATGGAAAGATTTCATATCATAATCAGATAATGATGAGTTCGTACAGTTCACTAGCAATTCGGCGAAAAGGTCCCATTTAATTAACCCTCATTAATCTGTAATGTATCGCCTTCAGTTTACATTTGACTGAAAAAAGTTCCCGTTTTACTTCTTGTACTTTTCTGTTTGTTTTCCGGCAACCATGTAAACAGAACCATAAAACTTTATAGCGTTTAAATGTGTTATTTTATGGGTGTACGTGGTAATCAATTCGCCATTTCCATGGTAAGTCGTTTGCCTTGGTTTGCTGTCATGGTTTTTGTTGTGGAAGTGTTGTTGTTTTAGTTCATATCCTCCATGTAATAAATATGTAACGACTTCTTGAAATAAAACATAAGAGCAAAGCAAAGAAACATAAGACATGAATTTTACAGAAAAGGGCAAAAAAATGTGCCTGAAGACAAATAAATGTCATTTATAGCAATAAAATATTGTGTTAGAGTTCATTAATATGTCTTCATTATCATGAGGAACTGACCGCCAAAAAGAACGGTATACTGGTTCAAAGGTTTACATCCCCCCCTCCTCTACCCCACCACCTGCTTCCTTGTTAATATGTTGTACTGTCTCATACCTGGTATTATTTATTCATTTATTTATTTATTTAAAGTTCATATTTTTTAAATAGCGTTTTAATCCAGTTCTCTCTTGTACTGTTTGAATGAGCCACACCCTGAATTATTCATCCAGATATTTCCAACAAATATCAAACTTCTTTAGACGGACCAAAATCCCAAACATTCTTGTTTCTTAAAAATAAAAAAAAATAAAAATAATAATAATAATGAAAATGAAGCTAACAAACTAATATAGCCTTTATTTTATGTGTTTGTTTATGTATTTAATTATTCATTCATTCAATCATATTTTATTAGTAGTAGCAGTACTCACATTAGTATTTGTTTTCACCTAAAGTTGTGAATGATGGACGTCTTGCCAATCACACATATTTACCTGTAGAGTTTCTTAGAGTTATTTTTATTTAGAGCTAATGCACGTCCGCCTCACAGCAAGAACGTCCCACGCTTGGCGAGGGCATTTCTCTAGGGAGTTTTGCATATTTTCCCCGTGCTTGTGTGGGTGGACTCAAGCTGTTCAGGGTGTACACTGCCTTCGCCCAGAGTTGGCTGAGACAGGTCTTCCCTACGACCCTAGTAGGATACAGCAGTTGGGTAAATAATAACGCTAATACAAGGGTATATTTTAGGTAAGCAAAGTTTACTTCTGTTTTCTCTTTAAAAAAAAACATAAGGGGTGCAAACAATTAGTGATAAAATTTAATACTATCAGAATAGATTTTAAAAATAATACAAAAAGAAAAAAAAACACTTCGTAATTTGATTCGAGGTAAATTTATTGATGTAATCTGCATTATTTTACAAGGCCTCTGGGTTTTTCTAATATGTATATTTTTCTTATTTTATTACAAGTGACCACATTTATATGTGCTATATTAACAGCTATAAGACATGCAGCAACATGCCTAAAACACACACACACACACACACACACACACACACACCCCACAAAGATATGGATATTGTGCTTTGCAGTTGCATCGTCCTTCATTTGCCTATGAGGTCATTTCCTGTTTCCAGCAGCCTGAGAGACCTGACGGCACACAAACGCCCGCCCGGAACACAATCACAGCCCCGAACCAACTCACACACATTCACACTCACGTGCAACGAGGTGTTCATACAGTATGTAGACATAGGAGCTACAGCGATAGACGTGTTAGGGATCTGTATCCGCATGCTGTCTGGATTTACTCTAACTGGATTGGTGAATATATTCCACAGGGCAAACACTGCGACTGAACACACACACAAACACACACACACACACAGACATCAAGGATTTTAGAACCCACTTTTGAGGGGTTTTTTTTCATTAAGATTAAACACTACATAAGACCAGGCTACAGAGGTGGACAAATTGACCTGGATCTTCTCCAAGATCTAATGGAGGCTTCCCTGTCCAAAGCCCCACCGCCTCTAGTAGACATTTCATGGAAATCTGTATATGAATTTTTTTGCAAATAACAGAAAGTACACAGCACCCCCTGCTGGGCCTCCTATAATATGACACCTCCAAAAAAAATAATAATAAAAAAATCATTCTATCTCACAATGTTACCGAATCCTTTAAAAAATTCCTGACTTCAGAATTAAACCCAGATTATCTGCAAGATCTAATGGACTCTTCTCTGAGCAAAGCGCCACCTCTGGTAGACATTTCATGAAAATCTGTATGACTTTTTGTAAATAACAGAAAGTACACAGCACCCCCTGCTGGGCCTCCTATAATACGACGCTGCAAAAAAAAAAAAAAAAATCATTCTATCTCATGTTAAAGAATCCTTTAAAAATTTCCCGAACCCAGAATTTAACCCGGATTACCTCCAAAATCTTCCAAAGTCTTCCTTGTCGAAAGCCCTGCCTCTGGTAAACGTTTCATGAAAATCCACACATAACTTTTTGCATAATCCTGCTAATAAACAAACGCAAACCTTGGGTAATACATAACCCTACATTCCCTGAATAGCCAGGTTCGCCATAACTACACACGACCTCAGCTACGGACATCATTTGATCCTTTTTCAAGACGTCCCGAGGTCCGTTTCATTTATTAGATTTCATCTAAGGGGTTTTCGATTCAACTGGAGTGCAGCACCAATGACGCATCATACATCCAGTGTGTTTATCACAACAGCCCACAGATAGAAACATACTTCCCCAGAGATAACTAGTTATGTATTACACTCAAACCACTGGTCTGCCATGAGAGTTAGCAGATCGAAACTAACCTGTACTATTAAATAGCTGAATATAGCGCCCCCTTGCGGCAATGCTCAGAATGCATCTCAAGTTTGCATCGCAAAAAACAACATACGCATTTCTGTAGATAAACAGGATGTTTATTTTGTATTATGTCTCCTAGCTGAATGACTAGCTTAGCATACATTTCAGCTCGTGTTTTTGCTTATCGTACATTTAGGCCATGCTAGTAAGATTTCAAGAAATCTGGCGTCTTGTCCGCTGTTTAAGAAGTACATGATTTGTCCACCCCTGTGGTTAGAAATAAATGTTTGCTGGTGAGGTTTACAAAGTGCTGATGTATAACCTCATGGTATTTCAAATTTTCTTTGCACTTCATAACATCCATTTCTACAACGAGGTAAACGACCGTTTAAGCATTTACGCGTGGAAATCGTTCCAGTGCAGAATGTCCTCATTTCAGAGCAAAATCGAGTGAAGATGCAGAAGATGAGGCGTCGCTCTTACTCTGCGAAGGCTACATGATTATGCTGTGTATGAACGGAGTCAGATTATTGCTTTTCATGCATATCTAAAAGAAAGGAAATGGAAGGCATATTGCGAGAAAATCTAAAGATAAAAATGATTCCTGAACTCTATCACCCTGTTACTGGTTGTAACTGGTCTAAACTGGAAACCAATTCATGAGATCAATACTACTTTCTGATGAGCTCATGTGTGTCAGGAAGTGTGTTTAGGCAGTGGATATAGAGTGTGTAGAATCCAGCTTCCAAATAGTCATGTTATCTCTTACTGCGCACACACATACACACACACACACACACACACACACACACACACTCACACTCACACACACTCACACTCACACACACTCACACACACTCACACACTGAGTGCACTGGCCATGCATTCCTTCACTGCTTCCTTGGTTCAGGAGCTGCCTGCACTGGGCTGAGCTCTGTTTAAAAAAAAAGGGAAGTATGAAATCGAGACATGTGCAAACACAGAGGAAGCAGGAAATAATGATGTGGAATAAAACACTCACGTAGGCTGTGGCACATCGGGTCCCTGGAGAAAGCTGTTGATTCTAAATAGGAGGAATTTTATTTTTTTTAGTTACATCTTTTGATTTGTAACTGCTTCACAATGTACAACAGGTTTGAAGTAGCCATCGTTTGCTGTGAACAATCAGATAGATAGATAGATAGATGGATGGATGGATGGATGGATGGATGGATGGATGGATGGATAGATAGAGACATACATAATAGATAGATAGATAGATAGATAGATAGATAGAGACACATAATAGATAGATAGATAGTTAGATAGATAGAGACCTAGATAATAGATAGATAGATAGATAGATAGATAGATAGATAGATAGATAGATAGATAGATCGATAGATAGATCGATAGATAGATAGAAACATACATAATAGATAGATAGATAGATAGACAGATAGACAGATGGTAGATAGATAGATAGATAGATAGATAGATAGATAGATAGATAGATAGATAGATAGATAGAGATAGATAGATAGACAGATAGATAGACAGAGACCTACATCATA
>JAQMYF010000005.1:15509175-15513453 GCA_030014195.1 Neosilurus mollespiculum | reverse complement strand
TAAAACATTACTAGTAGACTAGCAAGCAAACTTAACCAGATCATTTACAAAATGTTACTATCTTGCTAATTTACCAAACTTAAATTGCTAGGTAATTAAATAAACTAATTTGCAAAAAGTATAATTGCCCAGCGAGTTTAACACGCTAATTTACAAAACTTTATTAGCTTGTTATTTAACAACTTAAAACCACAAAACCTACTCATAAAACTTATCAAACTTGAAGGTAGTTTATCATTTTCAAAAAAAAAAAAAAAATGGTCATGGTTTACTTCCATAATAAACCAGAGTTCCAGGCCAGATCTCTTCTGAGACGATCCATCAGGTGGTTTTTAAGTATAACCCCATCCAATAAAAGTATGCTACCAGTATACATACCTCCATGGGAGATGACTCTCTGGTAGGGTTCAATAGACTTCATATTGATGCGATGTTCCTGTTCCCCGATGATGACGGTCCTCCAGAGTTTGGAATCCTGTCGCTCCTCTTCGGAAGAGTATGTAGGGATGGGTTTGGTCTCCAACTTCACTGGAGCTCGCTGGGATTCTTGAGGCTCTGAGAACAGATTTCGATGTTTAGCCAAGAACAGTGAGGTCAACTGAATGACAACTGGGGCTCTATACCACCAGGACAAGTCCAAGTTTAAGTCTATCCAGTCAAGACTACTCTCATAGTGCATTTCTAGTTACACAACATTCATTCATTTTCCAAGCCGCTTAATCCTAATTAGGGACGCGGTGGGGCTGGCACCTCTCTCAGCCGATTCTGGGTGAAGGTGGGGTACACCCTGAACAGCTCACCAGACCATTGCAGGGCAACACGCACACATTGGGGTAAATCCCTGTTATGATATTTTTAAAGACACATTAGCACTGGGTATCTGACCTTCCCAGTCCAACTCGTGATCCGTGTAATCCAGGACATCAGCTTCGTCAGGTGTGTCCAAATCGTCCACATTGATGTCAAGGTCATCGGGCGTGTCGAAGAGATCATCTTCGCTTTGATCCAGTGAGAGGCTGATCCGAGGGGCTGAGAGCTTTTTTCGTTGAGAGCCGCTTCCATCACCTTTCAATGGCAGAGTGGTGGGAGGAGCTACAAGGTCAAAGGGGAATTTGACCTAATTATACAGATCCATAAGGAAATACCTGTGCTGTTTTTATTCCAGCTGTAATATCAGGGTTGTTTTTTCAGTGTGACCTAATCACAATTCTTTGAAATAAAATGATGACAGTGTACGCTCCTTCATTAATTTGTGTGTTATCATGTAATAGTTATGTAATAGTGCTCTAAGGCTGGGCCACTCACCTGGACGTCCTTCTGCTCCCTCAGAGCTCATATTGTGTTCAGGATGCTGCTCCATCCCCTCATCACCAGGTGGGGTATGGGGTGAGCGGATCTGCAGAATTGTACACAGAAACACAGAAACATACCAACATTTTTAGGTACTTTTGATTCTTTTTTTTTTTTTTTTTAGCTACCTAAAGTTTAGGTACTATCCCAGCACAATGGGAACCATGAGTGATGTAAATGTACGTTGAGTTTTCCAGCAATCCCAAAATACCATGTAAACGTCATCTCTTACAGTAGCTATTAGAATTTTTTTTAAAAATGTAAATAAAAAAATGCAGGCAAAAGCTCTTGGTGGTTTATAGTACCCTGGGGAGCTCTTCAGGGGGTGGTTCCTCTCAGAAAGTTCCTAGAACTGCTTGGAAAGTAGTATTTATAAATACTATTGTGTGTACTATTGTGTGTTGCTATGGTAACGCACAGTCTTACTGACAGCCCAGAGTAAATATAATGGTTTCAGTAACAAACTAGTGTAAACAGTGAAACATGCCAATGCTACTCTACTAAAGATCAACAATATTAGATTACTGCTTCTGAACAGGAACTAAGCAGGTATTCCACAAACGTCAGTGTGATCATTACTGAATCAAAGGTATTATGACACTTCAGTCGCTTCTGTTTGATGTAAGAGAAATAAAATACTTCAGGATGAGCTGGGGTAGAACAATAACTATCATAACTATGCAATAACACAGTAATAACAATACACCACTCCATAGTGGTGATAGACATTCAGCTTCATATTGTCGACCATATATAGCATATACAGGACATCCTGTAGGTGTATAAACATCCAGAATGCATCTGAAGCACAGCAGAGGGCGGTTCTCCGAATCTCAAGAACAAATCATACTTTACAGGCTGGAATTTGTTGAAGTATGAAGGATGGGAGACCTACTTTCTACAAGGGTCGCGGCGGGAAAGGGTTTGCGTCCCGGGACCTTCTTGCTGTGAGGCGGATATGCTAACCAGTATGCTACGGTGCCATGCTTTTAATCATCCATCAACTTCAAACAAACTAATTCAAACAAACAAACAAACAAACAAACAAACAATGGACAAGTCTCAGAAAAGGAAAGTGACACCATCAGCTCATTTTCCTCCCTCGCTCCCCTCCTCCCTTGCTAGGATTTTTGTTTCTCTTCCAACTCAGCATTTACACATGTACACACACACACACACACACACACACGCACACGCACAGACTCATAGGCAAATGCTTAGCCAAATGCAAAAGACTACCTATTAAAATAACCATATCGAGGTGCTGGAGAGTGTGTGCTGGAGAGAGGCTCGTGAAGAAACCCTGAGATCGAGCAGTTCAACCCTCTCATCCAAAATAAACCCAAATTATTAAACACACACACGCACAGGTACACACGTAATCGCACACACACCATCCAGGATGGTGAAACTAAACCCTACTACACTACAATTCACACACACACACACACACACACACACACACCCATGCAGAACCGGTTCTGTGTAAACAGCTGCCGCCCCTCCCATGTCTCCTGTTTCTCTTTCGGCTCTTGGAAAGAGGAAAACATGACCCATCTCTTTCCCTACCTCTCTCTGTCTCTCCTTGATCTCTGCATCAACACACAACACTCACTCACCCTTGTAGTACACACTTCTCCTTTCCTTTCAATCTCTCTCAATCCTGCTCCAGGCTTCAGAGATCATCAGTGTGTGTGTGTGTGTGTGTGAGAGAGAGAGAGAGAGAGAGAGATAGGTTTCTGCGTTTCTCTCTGTTCTTCTGTGCAGCTCCAGAGATGCTCAGCTCACCCACAGACAGCCTCCACCATTTTGTAGTCATGTGACCCTCTCCAGCACTAAATAAGATCCTGAGGCTGCTCTCTGAGGCTGGCGAAGCAGAATGAGTGCAACCGGAGCAGCACAAAGCGTCACTGTGTGGCTAGAGGAGGACAGGTGGGAAAGGCACAAGGTGATTTGAGTAAATAAGGGAGGAGCAGGGAGCCAGAGCCTGGCTGCGCAGGTGGAAAGTAAAAAAAGGCTGAATAAGGAAGCTAGAAGAGGAAACCGAGAGGATGGGGGAGAGCACTCACAGCTGAGGCTTAGAATAAACACATCACATTTGTGCTGCGCCAATGAGCCGGAAATCCACATGGGGATTAATATATGGGATATCTGTGGCACGTGATTTATATTGTGAATATTTAAGCTTTAAAATTGTCTTTGTTCATTTAAAGGGAACATGTAGATAAAAGGGCTTTTAATTTTTTTAATTATTAGAATTAATGTTAAAAATTTTAAGGTTTGTATAAATAAAATTCGTAAATAAAACCTTTTCTACTCTATTTCTTCTACCTTGCTTCTATTTTCTGCCTCACGGCAAGAAGGTCCTGGGTTCGAGTCCCAGGCTTGGGGCGTTTCTGTGTGGAGTTTGCATGTTCTCCCCGTGCTTGCATGGGTTTCCTCCAGGTCCTCTGGTTTCCTCCAACAGTCCAAAACCACGCACAGTAGGCTAATTGGCTGTTCCAAATTGCCCCTAGGTGTGAGTGTGAGTGTGAATGTGAATAGTTGTATGTGTGTTGGCCCTGTGGAGCTTGCAGTTCTTTCTGCACTTTCGTGCGTTTCCTCCAGGTACTCCGGTTTCCTCTTAGAGTCCAAAGACATGCATTCTTACTCACTCACTCATTTTGCCGAACCACAGGGCTTTGTGCAAACGTTTAGAGAGTGGGAGAGGGAGGGGGGGGGGAGAGCGAGCAAGAGCGAGACAGAGAGGGAGAAAGAGAAATAAAAAGAGAGAGAGATAGAGAGAGAGAGAGATGGAGACAGGGAGAGAGGGGAAGAGACAGGGAGAAAGAGTGAGAGAGAGAAAGGGAGAGCAAGAAAGAGAGAAAGAGTGATAGGGAGAGAGGGGGGGAGAAAAAGAAAGGGGGAGAGGGAGAGAGAGAGAGAGGG
>JAQMYF010000005.1:15489175-15506675 GCA_030014195.1 Neosilurus mollespiculum | reverse complement strand
AATAAAATGGAATTGCCAAAATGTCTTTCTGAAACCATTTGCTTACTCTTGCACCGAGTGGCACCGGGTGCCATGATATTAGTAAACATCGCCATCTTGAGGCGAGTGAGAGCACTTAACACTTCATTTCAGACTTTTCCACTTCCTACAAACTGGTGTTGCCTTGACAAGTTATTACGTACGTTGTTATTGTAAACAGATGATGAAACCAAAACAAGATGTAAAACAGGTGAATCAGAGATACGAAGCATGTGAGCTTGGGATAAGTAATATTTTTATAATATATTATTATAATGATAATTGGAAATAACAGTGAAGGGGCTCCTTTAAAACGTCCACCATTTCCTCAATAAATTATTTACCAAACATTTGAAGTATACAGCCAAAATTCTTCCGTGTCGGTGTGCTATGGGTTTTTTTTTTATTGTGCAGTGTCATTTTTAAGAAACAGGATAAACAATTTGAAACACAGAAGGAACCTTATAGGAGCTTTATGATTCCAAGTTAGCAATAGGCAGACATATTTATCATTGAAATACTTACAAGTATGTAATAAAACATGCAGCATTTACAAATTAATAAGGAAGAGTTGGTTCAGAAGCTACAGCAGCGTTCAACAATTATGCACAGAAGGCAAGGTGGATGGCACTTAATAATCCCAGAGACGGTACGCCGAATGGGAAGATAAAAAGCAAAACTAAAACAAAAACGAATAAATTATTTTTACATGTTTTTTCCCAGAGGCAGGTCAGGTGAGTTCCTTACGTTCCGAGCGGAACTAAGTGCTAACGGCATTTTTAAACCCATTCAGAACTTTACTTTATACTACACAGACATGCAAGTAAAGTGCACATTGCAGCGGTGAGCGTTACACTCATTCATTTTTAGTATATACTACATGGAAACCCAAGAAAAAGCAAACTAAAACGAGATGACTTTAATGGTTTATTTTTCTATTTTAAAGCATGGCAGTGATCACACCGCTTGCTTTAAGTGATCAAGACAAGCCGTAAGCATCCATCGTTTCTATTCAAGCATTACCGCCACGGGATAATGGTTTTAATCCCCATATAGTGGACCAATCAGATTGCGCCATTCCCATTTGATATATACTAATTAAATATAGCGTCCTAAGACCCAAACGCTAATTTTGTGTGTCTTGTCATTTCTCTGCACCACTTCTCTTCCTTTCCACCAGATAATTTTTAAACTTAATCAACATCTTCAAACAGGTAAAACACCCAATAGCCCTCATACACTCTGTCATTTCGATCAACAATTCATATGCTAAGCCACTGCTAACAGCACGGTGCATCATCATGAGATGGTTTGGGGGCTACTCAGGATGCGAAATGAGTCAAATGATCTGACTCACTGATTAGAACCAGGGCAACCTGAAGACAAGGAGACCGACCAAAATACAGTGCTGCCACCTAGTGGATATAATCATGACTACAGCATGGAATTTGGTTATTGTTAATTTACAAAGTGTTAATATTACGCAGTTTGGTTGCAGTTTTGGATTTACTGACGTTTTAAATTATGAGAAATTTTAAATATATGGTTAGTTGGTGCGGACGCAGTCCGGTGGTTAAGACAGGCTATACTGCTACTGCCTACCGCATAAACAGTAAGTTATTTTTTATTATATTACATAGTAAATATAAGACTCTTTAAAAAATAATAATACCAGCTTCTAACTGGTAAAATATTTTTAGTATAAAATTAAAGAAATCTTTAACATGTAATTTTGGCAAATGCATTAAAAAACAAACAAACAAACAAAAAAAAAAACACATAATGCAAAACATATCTGTCCTTTATTAAAAAAAAAAAAAAAAAAAAAAAAAAAAAAAAAGTACATTTCGAGTAGCCAGCTGATTTAATGTGCATGACTGGACTGTAGGAGCATATCGGAGAACCTGGAGGAAACCAACGCAAGCACAGGGAGAACATCCAAAAGCCTGGACCTTCTCGCTGTGTGGAGACAGTTTGAACCACTGAGCCACCATGCATGTGTACATACCAGTCCAAATATATATATATATATATATATTCACCTGCATCCATCATGATTTTTAAAAAATGAAAAAAAGAATATAAAAGAATTAACCAAAAGCTCATTCTAGTATGCTTTTCTTGCCTCTGTTCCTGTGTGTAGTATATACTAAACGAATTATGCACCTCAGGCTCAGTGGATGTTGCTAAGTCTTTTTGAATTGACTATTCAGTGACATCCACCTCACCTTTGGTGTATACTCGTTAATTATTCAATAAAGCATCATAATACCAAACTAAAAAAGACATAGCTGTAGAGTTTTCTAATTCAGGCCCATGTCATCTAAGTGGATCCTCATGATGGTGTCTTTCACAGCTGAAAAGATTAACCGGATATTCTCCGTGTCTGTGGCGCAAGTGAAATGCGAGTACAGGCGCTTATGTGCCTCTGAGTTCAGACCCTCAAACATTGTCAGGATGAACTTCCTCGCTGCGTTCGCATCATTCTTGGGTCCTGGAGGTGGGGGGGAAAAAAAAAAAAAAAAAAAAAGGATTACAACTTTGTTCACAAGGGAAGCAAATCTGTCTCAAAAAATTAGGAAAGCCACTGAAGGCCGGGACATCGTGACAGAGAAGCACGGAGTCTGGCCCTGAGTGGAGTGCGTGGGACAACCAGCAAAGATTCACATTTTAAAAGATGCACCTCATAGAAACTCAGATTCAATAGGCCAGATTCAGCTCCCCAAAATCCGGGTGACAGAACTTGGAGGTGTTGGGTACAGCAAGTACAGAACATTTGAGAAGGAGTGTCTGGCCATTAAATGCGCAGTCTTCACCCTCCAGTTTTACCTACTGGGGCACTCTTTCACCTTCTCCTTGGACCACACAGCACTCCAATGGCTCCACCTCATGAAGGATCCAACGAACGGATCACTTGTTGGTATCTTGCTTTACAGGCTTTTAAGTTCAAGATGGTCCAGGAGAGCAGGAAGTCAGCTAAAAACCAGACAGCTCCCTGGCTTGAGTCGGATGGTAGCAGTATGTGGCAGTGAGCTTGTGGTGAAGCGCCCTATGCAGGTAGAGATGATCCCGGCAACGCCGGCAGGTCGATGAATGAATGCAGCTGTGGTTAATTAGTAGCCATGTTTTTGTGTGTTGTTTTTGGATTGAGGAGCTGATGATCAGAAGGAGACCTGGGAGCAGCACCTATGTGTATGTGTGTGTGGTGGTGGGCTGTGCGTCTGTGTGTCGGCGGGGGGCGTTGTAATCTGTTACGCCTTGTTACTGAATAACTGCAAAGACTGAGAACATTCTCAGCTATACTAAATATGGTTACACCCAAGGAAAAAAAGCTTAAACCACGGCCTCATTAACCTAACCACATCCTCAAGCCGGAAAATGGAGCGTAGATGGAAGCAACTGAACCTGGACTTATTCTAATTCCTGAGAGAAAAATAGTCAAAAGAGTTTCATTAGCTTGCAGCTGCAGCTTATAGAAGATAAACCTCTATAATCCTGGCTGTATGATTACCACGATGGCTACAGATCAACCCATTTCACAGAATAATGCAGTATTAAAGCTCCGGCCACCACTGCCAGTTATCCACTGCTGGGACACTGTGACATAGGATAGGTGGAACACCCTTACATTACATGGTACATCCCACTGTACAAACTGCTGTACTCCATAACTGACCAATCAGAGTATTCAAATGAGCCATGTAATAAGCAAGGGATAATATACAACGAGCCAATGACTCATTCAGTCATTCTTTCGCCGAACCGCTTCCTACAAGGGATACAGGGAGGCTGGTGCCTATCCAAGCCAACACTGGGCGAAGGCAGGGGACACCCTGAACAGCTCGCCAAACCATCACAACGCCAACACATAACTATTCACACCACTAGTCACACCTATGGTCAATCTGGAACATCCAGTTAAATAACTGGTTGAGCCCATCATTAACGTGGAATAAACCCAGGGATCAAAACCCCAAAGCAAAAGATTGATAGCGAGGACTTGCATCATCCTGTAGGCTATAAAAATGTGTTTTATTGAGTAAAAATGTATTTCATCACTTTCACTAATGACACGCATTCCATACATAGCAACCGCATGTTATAAAGAAACAACGGACTATGAAATTACATGACTGACCAATCAGAATCAAGTGTCACATAAACCGTGCCATAAATCCTAATAACTAACTGCTCATTCATATTCGAGTAGTGAGAGATCCGCTGAATGTCTTATTTATTTTTCATAACAGTATCTGTACCAAGCACTTCATTAGTCCTGGGTAAGAATGTAGAATACGTAAGCCTCTCACCTTCGTATTCGGGATAGAAGTCGGCGAGGTGGGACTTCTTAATTTTCTCTTCAAGGAGATCAGTCTTGTTGAAAAACATGATCATGGATGTCCTGTGGAACAGCGGGTAGTTGATGATGGTCTTAAAGAGGGCTTTGCTTTCCTCCATACGACTCTATAATGAGACAGTGTTTGGTTTTACACTGTTTAATCAGTTTAGCTGTAAAATGCAAAGTCAGCAAAGATGAGCATCCCACCTCTTTATCGTTCTCATACAGGACCTGGTCGTACTCGTTCAGTGCCACCAGGAAAATGATAGAAGTCACGTTTTCAAAGCAATGGATCCATTTCCTCCTCTCACTACGCTGCCCCCCTACATCAACCATCCTGTTATAACAACATGAGGGTTCAGACAGATGTAATACACCGCAGCATTATTAAACACAAACCCTTTCAAGTTTCAACATCTCACCTAAATAAAACAGAGCTAATTTTAAAGGGGTACTCGATGACTCCAGTGGTTCTAACTCGAACTCGGAGAATATCCTGCTCAGATGGTATGTATTGATGAGCTGATATTTGCTCCATGTTGTCCAGGTAACTAAAAATAAAAATCACATATGCAAATAAATACAACTATAGACCCACAGGTACAGCATACTATCTGTTGTGGCGCTGGAAAGTTTGTGGACCTTTTACAACCCTAAAAACCCTTAGATCAAGAGATCCGAACTAAACAATTTGGTAATTTATTTATTCAGGAAAACGATCCAAAATTAGATATTTGTGAGTACCAAAACCTTTATATGTGAACCTTTGCTTCATTCCCAAAATTTTAGTCAATTCCTCTATACAGAGCAACTTCAGTGCCGGGATGTTGATGAGTTTCCTCTCATGAGCCGCTCCCACAACATTACTATTTTTCAGTCGAGACAATGACTTGGACATTCCAAAACATTCCATTTATTCTCCTTGATGGTGGTTGTCTTGCTGCATGAACCAAGTTCTCTTGAGATTCAGTTCACAATCAGATATCATGACACTTTCCTTTAACACTCCCAGAAACCTTCAATTATGACAAACTGTCCTGGCCCAGATGCAGCAAAACAGGCCCAAACCGTAATGCTACCACCATCATGTTTCACAGATGCGATTAGGTTCTTGTGCTGGAATATGGTCTTTTTTCTTTTCTCTGAACATAGAACTTATCATTAAAACAAAAAATATATTTTGGTCTTACCCACACACAAATGTTTAACAGCCTTCTATTTAGCAAGCTGTAGAATAGTAGCAATGTCCTTCATTGAAAGCAGTGGTTTTTCAGTGTTCTCCCGAAGTTGGACTCTTTAGTTGCTTAAAAGTTACCCTGGCTTAATTTGTGACTTTGTGAACAATTACACCTCTTGCTTTTGAAGTAACATTTATTGGTTGACTATCACTGGCGAGAGTAACAATGGTTTCTTCATCTGTCTGGTGGTGGAAAGTCTTTACAGATGGTTTTGAAAGTGTTTTTTAACCAACATCTTGCTTTCCTCACAAGTCTCCCTTGTTCATGCTTACTTTTTGCCCACTGACTAAAAAAATACCCTGACTCTAATTTCATCCTCAAATGAACTCCTAACCCGAAGTTCACATACTTTTGCTACTCAAAGATATGTAAGAATTGAATCATTCATAAATTGATTTATACCAAGTATAATATTTTTGCCTCGTTTTTGTAATTCTTCATCAACTTTAGGACTTGTGTAAAAACCTGATGATGCTTTAGATCATATTTATATAGAAATCTAGAAAATTCTAAAGGCTGCACAAGCCTGAGTGAACAAATAAATTAAAGTAAGGTGTGTGTATATATATGTGTGTGTGTGTGTGTGTGTGTGTGTGTGTGTGTGTGGTGGGGGAGTGAGCTGCACCTTCCCTTCCCCACATTCATGCCTGAAGTGCCCTTGAGCAAGGTGCCTAACCCCCAACTGCTCTCCAGGCGCCCCCAATGTACAGTATAGCAAAAGCAAATAAATAAATAATGCAGACAGTCTTGATGAGCACAACTTACTATTTGGCTGAATCAGAGAGCTGGTACTCTCTTCTACGTTCATAGCACTCCTGCATGCCAGGATCTCGCCACATGCTGCTTATAGCTTCGGCATAGAGCGCATCCAATGTCTTCACACTATCTGCATTCACACTTAGCACCATTGAGGCATAATTCTGAAATGGACAAACAGCCAAAAGGTTCACTCTTTCATTCATTTGCTGAGCCGCTTAATCCTACTAGGGTTGCCAAGAGGCTGGAGCCTATCTCAACCGACACTGGGCAAAGGTGGAGTATACCATGAAACTCTCACCAGACCACTGCAGGGCAGAAACAAACACAACCAGTCACCCTTACACCTAGGGGTAACAGCCAATTAGCCTAATGTGCATGTCTTTGGACTGTTGAAGGAAACTAGAGTACCCGGAGTAAACCCACGCAAGCAAGGGGACAACATGTAAACTCCACTCGAACTCAGGACCTTATTGCTGTGGACATGCTAATCACTATGCCACCTACTACACCCAATTTTATTAATAATAATAATAATAATAATAATAATAATAATAATGATTATAATAATAATAATAATAATAATAATAATAATAATAATGAATTGGAAGTAGCCTGAGTGTACAGGCTGAAATGCTTACTGTATTTCGGTCATCTGTAAACGGGATGTGAAAATTCACCATGGCTTCGATCATGGCTTGCACTGCAGTAAATATATTCTGGAAGATGGACGTGGTGAAGTTTTTCCTGTCGTCTTCCGAGTAGCCTTTTCCATGGATGATCCTCATCTGCTTGATGAAGGTGCTTTTTCCACTCTCGCCTGTACCTGTAGATGTTTGCCAGTTATTTTTATTTCGAGATTTCTCATTGTCCCACACCTCTGACTGTGACCCACAATCATTTAATTTATTTCTTTTATCTGATTATTTTTATTGCTCAAATCATAGGAACTTTATTAGGGTCGGGACGCATCAGCCCAATAAAGGAATACAATTATTTGAGTTACTTGGTTTGAGGTTAGACCTCTGTCACATTCATTAAAAATACTATAGACCAGAGTGGTCCAGACGCTCATGCCGAAAGCTAGAACAAGCTGACCGAGTTTGAAAGCCCCAGCTTTAGGGCGCGGCAAGTGAATGTCCGGAAACCTAATATACATTTTTGCCTCTGTGACCTTGAAAAGTAGGTCAAGGTCACTCACACACAAACTCATCATAGTAGTGAACAAGCACACCAAGATTGAAAGTTCCAGCTTCAGTGCGTGGCAAGTAAATGTCCGGAAACTAAAGTGTGACAGACAGACGGACTGGCGGACAGGCAGACAGAACCCATTCCTGTAGCTCCCAAGGCACGTTTTGGCTCTAAAAAATGGCTCAGTGGTTAAGGCTCTGGGTAACGTACCAGAAGGTTAGGGGTTCAAGCCCCAGTACTGCCATCTGCCACTGTTGGGATCTTGAGCATGGCTCAAGGAAACTTTATCACTGCCTTTATCTTTCAGCTCTGTATCAAAGAGCATGAAATGTTTTCATGAAATGACTCCCCCTTCCAACCACCATCGGAGATCCTGATTCTGGCGCCATCGACAGTGTAGAACAAGCATCCTTCTGCCTGGGAACACATCCCAGCACCTCAGACTCTTGTGATGAGCAGCGTCACAACCTGCTCACCACTTAAATCAGATCAGATCACGGGTTTATGTAGTGTATACTGCAGTAGAGGTTCCCAAACTAGGCGCCAGGAGGCCACGTCCTTCAAACAAGCCCCGGTTATATGACGTCTTTTAATGATCCTTACATGGATCACTTGCGTTAACAAATAAACTGTTTCTCAAATTACAAACTTGTGACTGATTTTAGATCATCAGTGAATGATAAGACACACCTTTTCTGTTTCACATAGCCTTCGAACCTCCTGAAAGGTCTGTCTGGCCTCTGAAGCTTCTAGCTACTAGAAACTCTTTTTCTTTCACTCGAACGTCAGTTAACGTTACTGCCGTAGCAGTGCGACACAACACGTCTGTTTACCTTCACGATGCACCTCTAAATATTTCACATTTTATCTCGGAAACCAGATGAACAGGGACCCTGGATCTGACATGCCATCGCGAGAATGTCACATTCCATTGTCCAGATTCACATAAGATAGACAAGCGAGTGTGTGTCCATGAGAGGTTGTGCTACTGCTGCTTCTACACGAGAAAGTCACGTCTCCAGTAAAGACTAGATTCCTCTGCCTCTGATCAGGTCGTACCACCCGACCCCAGCATGGATGATAGCTGACGCCATGTTTGAAGCTGAGATGGGAGAGGCTATACATGAAGAACATGGGACGATGAAAGATCACACCGGTTAACACAAACATGAGTCACTGGGCAACGCTTTTACAAGGATTATGCAATCACACGTCCTTTTCACCCACCTGGTCAGGGTGTACTAGGCTATTTGGTCTAATCTGTTTTGATTTTGGGAATAAGATAATTAAATTTGTTAAATTGTGTCTCAGACAGGAGTAAACAGGCAATAATTAGCAATTATGTGCGGAAGGTCCTTCGGTGAACCCTGCGAACGCCCAGTTCCGTCTGCTCATGGAGAAGGGTTGGACCTGGTTATCACTTGGATGGCAGATTGTCTTGGAATACCAGGTGCTATGGAGAGTTAGGGAAAAGATCTGGCAACCTACCCAGTAAAAAAATGTGCTAAGAGAACCCACTGGGAATAGAGTCTACACCCCCTCAACCATGAGGATAGACAAATTGCGCGGAGGGTGAGGTGGATGTTGCTGAATTAAATAGTCCCCTCGATGTTCCGCCTTGGGGATCGGATTTCCGATTCTCCAACATCATCTGAGTTTAAGGCGCATACTTGTTTTAGTATATACTACACAGAAAACACACACAAAAAATGATTATTGTTTATTTCTTTTTTTTTTTTAATTAATGGTGGATGCAGGTGAACTCAGAGCACACGTGAGTAGATGCGTAAGAGCTAAGTAACAGCGTCTCGTTTACTCTCTTCATTAGGATACACTGTGCAGAAACATAAAGAAAAGAAAACTAAAACAAGATATTTATAGCTTATATTTACATATTTTAACCATGACAAAGGCAGGACAGGTGAGCTCTGAGCTTGGAGCTGAGCTAAGTGTTAGGTAGCTAACAGCGTCTGTATTTAATTTACTCATTCAGACCTTGAGACGTAGTGTTTTAGTATACGTGGCAACATGAGAAACAATATAAAATTAGATTTTTATGTTTTCCTCCCCATTTTCAAGCATGATAATGATGACACCACCTACTCCAAGTGGCCTTAAAATACTCACAGATAGTGGACCAATCAGATCGCACCATTCCCGTGCAGCCTCCTTTATGTTTTTTCTTCTGTCCGCAATGTGGCCTCTTAAGTGATGGCATAAAAACATTGCTGGAAAACTAATGCTTGGAAACCTAAAGCGTGTATGTACTGACTTGATAATGTAGGCTGGGGCCGGTGGTGTAGCGGTTAGGGTCATGATTGAGAGGTCATGGGTTCGAAAGACCCTTCGGCAAGGTTTTAACCACAAGTGTACCTCTGTCCACCCAGCAGTATAAATGGCTACCAGTAAAAATACTGGGAGGGTTACCTGCGCTGGACTAGCAAGCCATCCAGGAGGAGTTGAACTCCTAATAGCTTCATGCTACAGGAACCGGGAGAAGCTCCAGCTGTGGTGAGCCACTCGGCTCAGGTGTAAAAGCCCGACGAGAAACACATCTGCTTGAGCTGTTGTTGACAGCGATTCTGAACTAGGGTGAAGTACCTGAGGTGAAGGATTGTACGTATTTTAAAATATGAACCTTCAGGACAACAAAGACAACGCCAGCCCAACGCAGACAACCATTCATACTCACACCTAGGGTCAGTTTGAACAGACAATTAGCCTAAGGTGCATGTCTTGACTGTGTGAGGAAACCGGAGTACCCAGAGGAAACCCGGGAAGGACACGCAAACTCCGAACGGGAATGTCTGAGCCCCGGGAATCAATTCCAGAACCTCCTTGATCTGAGGCGGACGTGTTAACCTGTACGCCACGGTGCCGCCCGATATAAATACAGTCCCAAAAATATTTGTTATTGTTTTCTGCAGCTGAACATGCAGGTATGTTCATCCCTCTATCTCTCAGACGTGCATTCCTGATCAGTAAACAGACACATGATGGCATTTCAACGGTATGTAAAACGAGAGCGGTGCTCATGACCACAAACCTTTTGAGCTTTTGGACAGATTAGTGTTTATTACACGTTAATAAACCGTGTTCTATTGGTTAGAAGGGTTCAGATATGACACACGCGGCAGGTTTTCAGGTCCAGAGGCAGAAGATAAGATATTAAGATATGGATTTGTATGAGGATAAGAATCAACAGATTAACACTCCCAAAAAAAAACAACCAAACAAAAAAAAAAAACGAGCTATTAATCAATCGAACACAGAAATGGACGAGAACGTCATGAAAGTAGCACAAAAAGACATCAACCTACCTAAAAGCAACAGCTTCACCTGTTGCCCATCTGCTTTTTTGGCCTTTTGGAGCTCTCTCTCAATCTCTTGGTGGATTATTAGAGCTTCTTGCTCCTCATGCGACATACAACAGTTACCCATCATGTCAAACGAGACGAAAGAAAGCTCCAGAAGTATAATTAATGAAGACAGGCAGGCAGGAAAGCGTCATTGAATGGACAAAACCACAATCCGTTTGCTCGCTGGATCCAAGCGATTAGGAGCGATGTGTGTCTGCCACACAGGTTATACCACAAACCACATCCCTCCCTCTTCATGGTGTGAATGAGGCTTGTTCGAAGACAACACCTACTTAACATGAATAAATACCACACGTCCTCATTCCTTTTCGCTCTCATACCTCTTATTATTCCTAATCGGTCACTGAATAAGAAACACGAGACGTCCCGGCTTATAAACTGGAATCGTTTATTCCATAACAGTTAGAAAAATTTTCAAGTGACAATGTTTTACGGGACAAAAGGTAAAGAGCTATACTATCTAATATATGTATATATTAATATATATATACATACTATATGTATCTAAAAGGAATTTAGATACAACAACCTGGGAGACAGGAGCCTCTCTCAGCTGGTTGCCATCGCAGGGCAACAGACACAACCCTTCTCACTCACATTCACACCTAGGGGCAATTCGGACAGTTAGCCTAACACGCATGTCTTTGGACTGTCGGAGGAAACCTGAGTACCTGGAGGAAACCCACGCAAACATGTGGGGGGACATGCGAAATCCACACAGATACACCCTCACCCAGCCCGAAACTCAAACCCGGGACCTTCTTGCTGCGACGCAAACGTGCTAACTGCTACGCCATTCGGATAGCCTGGCCATCGAGTTGCACGTTTTTGGGGGGTTTTTTTTGCTTTTTTTGTTATGCTCGTGTTCGTCGACCTGACTGAACTGCTGAACTTCATGTTGGTGAAAGAAAAAAAAAATTATACTTTGAACTCATGCCATGCACTTCCCAGATCTCCTAACATGAAAGGAATGTGCTGCAAGACTAAGGCTTCCCCTCGCTATTCAAGTTGAACCGCTTTCGTGTTTGTGAGAGTCAGAAGCTCCTGAAGTTTCAGATTTCACCGGTTTACGAGTTGACAATCATCTTCGGCACGGATCCGAGGGTGGTTCACACACAAGATGGCTCATGGGCAAATATATGTGAGTGCTGTGGAGATTTTTGAGCAAAAAAACACCACACACACACACACACACACACACACACACGAAGAACAAGTGGTGAATAAAAAAACCCTGTATTAAACACAACTGTTTTTGTGGCGTGCACTTACTTACCTGTTTAATCCTACAGTGCTGTAGTGGTTAGCGTGCTTAGCTCATGATCAAGAGGTTGTGGGTTCGAATCCCCATTAGACCCCCACCGTGCTAAGACCCCAAGGTCTTAACCACAAGTGCCCCTGTCCACCCAGTAGTATAAATGGTACCAGGAAAAAAACTGGGAAGGTAACCTGTGATGGACTAGCGTCCCTTCCGAGGGGAGTTGAACTCCTAGTCGTGTCACGCTACGGAAACCGGGGATAAGCACCAACCTGATAAGAGCCCAACAGACTTACCTTAACCTTACCTTAATCCTACTAGGGTCATGAGGAGGCTGGTGCCTACCTCAGCCAACACTGGGCGAAGGGGAGGTACACCCTGAAAAGCTCAGCAGACCATTTAGAGCAACACAGACACACACGCAACCATTCAAGCAATTTGCAACAGCCAATTAGCCTAATGTGCATGTCTTTGGACTGTTGGAGAAAACCAGAGTACCCGGTGGAAACTCAAGTGCAAGCACGGGGAGAACATGTGAGAACACACTCCACACAGAAACACCCTTGCTTAACCTGGGACCGGAAACCAGGACCTTCTTGCTGTGAGGTGTACGCGCTAACCACTACGCCGCTGTGCCGCCCCCGTGTGTACGCAAAGCACGGAAAATATGAGCTTGTACAACTAATAATGATTCATTCATTCATTCATGTTCCAAGCCGCTTAATCCTAATTAGGGATCTGTCGACTCTGGGCGTGGGCGGGATACACCCTGAACAGCTCGCCAGGCCATCGCAGGGCCAACACATATACAATAATTCACTCACACCTAGCAGCGATTTGGAACAGCCAATTAGCCTACTGTGCATGTTTTTGGACTGTGGGAGGAAACCCATGTAAGCACGGGGAGAGCATGAACTGTAAGTAAAGCCTCTGGGGTTTTTATCTTCCATTATCAGTTCATTTAAGATGAATAAAAAAGTTTCCTGGCATAAGTACTCCAGCTCACAGGCTTAGTATCTCTTTCTCACCTGTTCTACATCTTGTTTTGGTTTTATATGTTTACAATAACAATAACAAGGTCGCATGACCAAAGGAACGATCTTGTGCATGGATGACAACACCGATTCGAAGAAAATGGAAAAGTCCGAGATCAAGTGCTAGATGGTGATGTTTCCTGATGTCATGGCCCCCACTGGAGGCTACGTACAGGAGTGAGCAAACGGTTCCAGATTCCATTTTATTTCCATGACATAACACTGCATTTTTATTATACACATATTTATTAAACACATGTTCATTTATTATACCTGGGAAGTGAATGACTAAATTAATATGACATAAAAGTGGAGCCTTTGCAGAGATAACAAGCAAGTGACCTTTAAATCGAGTCCTTTTAGGAACGAATCGAACATCTGAAAATGAACACCCTACAGGCTGTGACGGGGGGTTTGGGGGAGGAACCCAAAAAATAATAATACGATTCATTTTCCAGAACATTCCAATAGAAACATCACAAACACCCCCCCCCCTGAAAAAAATACATAAAGCTTGTATGAAATCATTTAGAATGAAAAGTACTGGAATACGATCACATGACAACAGCGTCAAGATCACGTTGTCCGAACTTGCGGTCGGACCACGATAGCTACTTTAGTTTCGGGGGGACGTGATGTACAAACCCACCATCGTTCATTACACATATAGCCTCGTTTTTAAATACTGGTTGATTGCACATCCCTGAGCTCAGGACTGAGGAGGTTTCAGTGGTGCCAGAAGAACCAAAAGGGTTCTAAAGTCACACAGTCCATTTTGGAAGGGGGGGAGGGGTTGTTGCGGCACCTTAGGGACCAGGCAGCAAATGAAAGTGAGTGACACTGAAATACTGATAAATTAAAGAGCGTAAACGTGAAATCGGGGAAACATTACAAACAGATGGTGCATTTGTTTTTCCATTTGGAAACAGAGGGACGGCTAATGTTAGCGGAGCGTATATTTCTTTGGCTATATATAACACAAGCCTATTTAAAAGCAAACCATGGCACAGACTACCACTCAACTCATCACCGTACATCATCATCATTGTCTGTTTCAAGTAAACCCCGCCCCTTTTTGAATTCCTAAAGTCCTGTCTCGTGACTCTAACATCAGAAACGAGGTTATCTCTTGAAACACGACAGGAAAAATAGCTCTAATTACGTTCTAGCAAAGTTCTCGATCACTGGATGGGAACCGAACCAAATGAATCATCTTAAGTCAGGAATTAACTCTAATTATCGGAGTACATCCCCTTAAGTTAAACCATCAAACTCCTCTGTGGTTCCTCGGAGCGTCAGGCATGACGAACATCGATCATCAGGATCGTTCCTCTTTAAAATAGAATATGAATATTCAGGATGGACCCCATGAACAAGCTCCAAGGTGCAAATAAATTACGCAGTGAGCAGTCTGTATTCATTGATCTTATCGTCCGGAGACAAAATCGGTAAATCCGTCTCCCATCTGCCTCTGAAGGGCCGAGAAATAAAAATTAAAGTACAGCGACATCTCGGCGGACGGCTTCTGTGTGTGATTTGAAAGTTAAGCTTGAGCAGCGTGTCTGGCTCGGCGTGTTACACCAGGTTGAACTCCTTCAGGTTGAGCTGCAGGATGGTGTCCTTGACGGCGGCGAAGACGAAGCGGATGTTTTTGGTGTCTGTCGCACAGGTGAAGTGAGAATAGATGATTTTGTCGCTGTCGGGATTCAGGTCAACAAACATCTTCAGGATGAACTCCCTCCCCGCCTGAGCGTCTCTCTGGGGGCCTGGCGGCGAGAACGGGACATGAGAGAAATCAGAGGAAATTATGACAACGTAAAAAAAAAGTGCTACAATGTTTACAAAATCTAGTTCATTACAAAATATTGTGGCCATGAGCCTGGCGGAGGTATGTTGCACTGTGCATTGATTAACATGAGATGCCAAGCTTCACTGTAACCCTGGCATTGATGTAATGAAACGTCTCCCCCTAGTGGGCATCTGATGAACATTCATTCACACATTATTTGCGCTTACTGACCATAAATATGCAGATTTATGCAAATTCTCTCACAATTTTATTATTCAGTCTGACAGATAATGATCCACAGATACTTCAGGAAAAATTTCACACCCTGACCACTGACCTTTCAAGGTCAGCTATTCTACACCCACATTCTGGTACTCCAACCTGGTGTGAGTTGGAAAAAAATCTTTTTTTCCACATGATCCAAGGCATGGATCACCTCTGAAAATGAATAGACTGTTAGTTGTACCACCCCGTACTCGAGAAAAAAAAAAATCTGCAAATTCCATAGATAACTTTTTGAGATATACTGCTCACAATCAAACAAACAGACAGAAAACCTACCAACACAGGTGCGAATACCTAACTTCTTGGTAAAGGTCATGACATAAAACCAATACAGCTTCAGATTTGGAAGCAACTGACGCTAACAGTGTCTGTTCCACCAAAGAAAGTTTGAAAATTTAAATAGAACAGTAATGATGTCATATTTCACACAATCCCGTGGATGTGGATAATTCTCATAGTGCATATCTGTGCACTTTACAGGTATTACTTTGCACTACACCACTGTATATACACCACCTCACCGGGTTGTGTTTCTATTTTATTTCATTTTTACTCTCTCTTTATCTCTACTTTCTATTTAGAATGTATTTTTTTTTTTTGGGCTGTCAATACAAGAGCTGCCAAAGGGTGTATCGTTGTTTCAGCCGTTTCTCTGTGGAGTTTGCAAGTTCTCTCTGTGCTTGCGTGGGTTTCCTCCAGGTACTCCGGTTTCCTCCGACAGTCCAAAGACATGCACAGCAGGCTAACTGTCTGTTCCAAATTGCCCCTAGGTGCGAGTGTGAGAGTGAATGGTTGTGTGTGTTGCCCTGCGATGGTCTGGTAAGCTGTTCAGGATGCACCCAGAGTCAGCTGAGACAGGCTCCGGTCTCCTCGCAACCCCAGTACGATTACGCCGTTTGGAAAATAAACGAATGAAAAGAACTACATCTGATGAATTACGCTCCTAACATGTCAATACTAATTCATACACAGCTGACGTCTGGACAATCAGAACTCATGAAATCTAGTCTTTTTTTCAACAAACAAGCGCACACAAGGTACAAGGCCCCGCCCCTTTATAATCAAGATTTAAACCCCACTCACCATCATACACGGGAAAGTAATCTACTAGATGTGAAAACATGATTTTCTCCTCCAGCAGGTCCTTCTTATTCAAAAACAAAATGACGGAAGAATTCTGGAACCAGGGATACGTTATGATGGTCCTGAACAATGCCTTGCTCTCCTCCATCCGATTCTGTTGAAGAGGGGGACAAAAATGGCAGCTCGGTGACGAGACAAGAAACTCGAACAACATTTATACATAACTGATAACCTTCAGATCATCACAGGTTAAAAAAAACAAAGATATGTGTATATATATATATATATATATATATATCAGGGATGTTCAAACTTTTCCGCAGAGGGTCGGTGTGGGTGCAGGTTTTCACTTCAACCAAGAAGTAGCCACACCTGTTTCAACCACTGATTTAAAAAAAAAAAAAAAGACTAGAACGCACATTAGTGTTTCAATTTTGAAGCTGGGTGGCGGCCATCTTGGTGAAACCACCTTGCTTTATTACATTTATAGCATTTGGCAGACGCTCTTATCCAGAGTGACTTACAATTATCATTTTTATACAACTGAGCAATTGAGGGTTAAGGGCCTTGCTCAAGGGCCCAACAGTGGTGACAGTGGGGATTGAAACGCTGACCTTCGGATCAGTAACCCACCGCCTTAACCACGAAACCACCTCTTATTACCTCAAAACGGAGCCGTTGGAAGCAACACAGCTTGAAAACATTGCAAGTTGCACTGCTGGTGGTCAGAAAACATAAATTAACATAACTTTAATAATATTTTCACTGATATTTGTAATTAATTAAAAAAATTAATCAATAAAATTTGGGAAAAACAAAGGGTTCAAAAAAGAATAAAGGGTTTAAAATGAAATGTACACCTTGGATGTAAGTATTTCCGTTTTCGTGATCCTTTTTGTACGCTTTTGAGTAAAACGTTCAACATTAAAGTGATCCCACCAAGAGGGCACCGGGCCGGCTTCAGGTTGTGCCACATGCAAACAATAGAATACACGATCCAATCACTTTCTAAGATCAGTGGTTCACACAGGTGGAAGGTGTGTTGCTTGAAGTGAAAACACCCAAACCCACTGCCCTTTACAACTGCACCCACACTGGCCCTATGAGGATAAGTTTGGACACCCCTGGT
>JAQMYF010000005.1:15458981-15469791 GCA_030014195.1 Neosilurus mollespiculum | reverse complement strand
TTGAGGCAGTTCTGAAGGCAAAAGGGGGTCCAACCCGTTACTAGCATGGTGTACCTAATAAAGTGGCCGGTGATTGTATAAATGGACAATATACAGAGAGCCGGTCATTATCCATTATCTTCACATAAACCCCTTTAGGATAATAACAGGACGCTCTGCTTCACATCAGGGCCCTCAGTCAGGGTTCCCATCACTTAACCCTCTCTTAACACATTTATTCAATTTTCGAACCATTTAACCCTACTAGGATCGCGATGAGGCTGAAGCCTATGTCAGCCGACTCTGGGTGAAGTTGGGGTACACCCTGAACAGCTTGCCAGTATATCATAGCCACACAACCACTCACACCTAGGGGCAATGTGGAATAGCTGGTTAGTCTAACGTGCATGTTTTGGGACTGTCAGAGGAAACCAGAGTACTCAGAGGAAACCCACGCAAGCACAAGGAGAACATGCAAACTCCACACTCACACCCAGGACCTCCTTTCTCTCAGCAGATGTGCTAACCACATGTTTTTGTTTTTATATATATTTCTACTGTATTAATCATCCTGGATCGATTCCCAGGTTTAACCCCTTACCTCCTCAAGAGTAGGGATGATCTTCAGAAGAATGTCTCCGATTGTCTCGATATCTGCATTCACACTCAGGATGCTGCATGGGCCAAACAAAAAGCATAGGGAAAAAAAAAAAAAGGAAAAGAAAAAAACGAGCAAAAACACAGCAGGCACTGAAATTTACATTCATTTTCATTTCTACATAATAATAAAAAAAATAGCTCTGAGCTTTCAAAATAAACTTGATACAAAAAAATGGAAAAATAAAAACCCTGAACACATGTTTAGGTCTCCCACAATGGACTGAAATACGAGCCACTGACATGCATTCGACCCCTGCACATTCAACAAACATCAATCCTGAGGTGATGGGCAACAGGCCATGAGTGAAAGCTACTCGCTTTATACAGCCCACCATTGAGAAAACACTGAAAGAAGCGGGAGGAAAGGAAGTAATGGACATCTCGGTAATGACACGCCAGAAAAGATGAGCGATATAAATACACACACACACACACACACAAAAAAAACGCGAGAGAGCGAGAAACCTTTTTTAATCAGGCCAAAAATCAACGCATAAGCAAAATAAATAAATAAATAAATAAATAAAGGGGGAAACTGCAAATGAAGACTGCAACGTGACATGTAGCACTGTAGCAGGGCGACAGAAGATAGACCTGATGTCTAGCCTGAGGAAATCAAAATGAAAACCAGGGAAGGGATGCAGTACAGGACAAATCAAAGACAATGAGAAGACGACAGTGAAGAGAACAGAGACAGGAAGCGAGACAGTGATGCTGAGGACAGTGAAAATGGTGGGCAACAAAGATAGACAGAAACGAGATGCGGCTTTTTTTTTTTTTTTTTTTTTTTTTTTAAACAATTAATACTTGATACCAGAGCAAAGAACAGCAACAGCAGCGACAACACCAACGATAAATATCTTAACACTTTAAGCAGCGTTCCTTCCATTCAGACTGAGTAGGGAAAGTTCTCCCTGTGTTTTTATTTTTTTCTGTGTGTCGTAATACCAACTTCATAAACATCTCAAAGAACAAAAAAAAAAAGGTCCCAAATAAATACTGAATGGGGTGTTGGGGGTAAGGGGAGAAGACAGAAAAAACCAAATGGTACAATACATGTTGCTTAAAAAGGGGCGAGAGACTATGTGTATAAAAAATGTTAATATGAAACATAAGGTTATCAAAGACATGTGTTCTCTGTTCTAATCAGGCAGTGAGGCAATAACTGGTGGGACATACCGCTCTGGGCCACTGCTGTCTGGGACTGATACACTGGCATTGTACTGCATTGGTCGTGGAGGTTGGCATTGGGCAAGGGCATTCAATCACATGTTGTCAAGTAAGGTGCCCGTTTAGGGAGGGGCACGATTATGGGGCCAACCGGGGTGTCAGGTGGGCGGGCGTTCAGGGGCGGAGGTTGGGCCAACGTCAAGGTGGGCAACGCAGGAGGGACATGTCGATCCAGAACATGGGCAACAGAGGAAGGTGGCCAAAAACAAAAGAAATAAAAAAAAAAAAAGTAAAGGAGAGGGAAGAGGGGGAGAAGGAATACATTTTAATTGAATACAAGGCTATATTCACTATATTGTTCAAAAAAATGTTTGTTCTTTTTTTCAAGAGACTTGGCGACGAGTGCACAAGAAACAGCTCTGGACAGATCTGAAGACAGTTTAGATACAGAACTTATACAGAAGTTAATGAAGAGATTAAGACTATGGGTCAGCTCAAGAGTCTAGACATCTGTTTTAGGGCTTGGGAACAGAAATGGATACCCGCCATGACATCCCTATCGGGGCGAGTGTGACAGAATGCTCTGAAGGAGCAGAAGATTAAGATCAAGTACTTTATTACAAAAAGGTCAAAACCACACAATCGTGCTCCGTTCGGAGAGTACGAGAGTCTGTCCAAATGAGCTAACCTATAGGCAGAGCGCATCACTGTGCCATCTACAGACAGCAGGATTTCACCGTTTAGGGTCAAGTAGCATGCAAAGTGATTAGCACCTTTACACATCCAGCTACATGATTAGGATTGAGTTAGAAGATTTCAGTAGAAATCAAATAGTGCTTTGCTTTTGAGACCAAATCCAGATGATTAGTAAAAAATGTCGGGCAACCAAAATAAATAAATAAATAAATAACAAAAAAATTGGAAAATCATGATCGCTGATGATCTGAAGGCAACTCCCACCCGGCTTTTAGAGAAAAATGTATCCACTGCCCTTTCGGAAATCTAAAAATACTCACGTCTGTCCGAAGTGCTTTAATGTTCTTGCCGCCTTTTCCGATCACTGCACCTGCGTTCTGACATTAATAAACTAATTATTCAAATTATAGAGAAATTCTGTTATCATTAAACATCAAAGATGATTTACTGGTTTCTTAACTTTAACTGAACCCAAAACGTCTACACGACCCGAATAAGACTCACTTTGCTCTGTAGCAGCACTCGCAGCTCCACCATCTCGTCTGTGTTCCGGGAACGTTTGAAGGTTTGTTCCTCATCCATGTCCTCAGCGGGGCGTTTACCTGTCAACATTAAAATGGCAAGAACAAGAACATGTTTATGAAATACTCATGTTGTTATAATAAACAGAGATTAGGATTAGTTTGAATTCACTGATGTGCCCACCACAGAGGTGTGTAGGGCAGCTTTTTCCTTCTGGTGTAAATTTAATTACTACCAAAGCGCTTGTTTCTGTCGCCTTTAGGAATGAATCAGATTATCAAATTATAAATAAAGAATGCTGATAAAACAGATGGTAAACGTATCACTAATGATTTCTGAACGGTCCAACAGATCAGCCGTCAATCACGCTCCGGCATTTCAGCATCACGTTTCATACTACTAGGTGTTAGTACAGTGCCTTAATTTGGGGGTTGGGGGAGGGGGGGTTGACCCCTATCTAAAGAGATTTGCTTATTCAGCCACAAGACCATTAGGGGGGATGTCAGGTGCCTGATGTTGACCTTCTGGTTTATCCTAATAGTGTTCACTGAGGCAGATGTCGAGTTCTTCCACTCCAACCTTAATGGAGTGATTACACTAGAGGTGCGAGAGAAAAGCCACTGACACGAACGGCAATTTGCGGATGTCGCTTTTTATTCTTAAAATTTTCCTAAATTTGTCTCAAGACATTCGCGGCATCACATTTTGGTCACCTGGTTCGTGAACTCATCGCAAAAACATGCTTGAAATTTCTGTGAATGTTGCAAAATGAGACTTTGACACGGAGCAGCCTCGAACTGTTCTCAAACAGTCCGCACGGCGTGAGAAGGTCGCAAAGTTGTAGTTTTTCGTTCGCAAGGAAAAGCGACAAGTTGGACACATCCACATGGAAAGTTTGAGAAAAAAGGTTGAGCCTTGCTGGTATCCGCCATAGTCCGTGTATTTTGTCCTCATTCGCATTTTATTCCGACTAATAACACGCGAATAAAAAGTGAATGGTTTGAGAACAAAATTTGATTAATTTACGACAGGACGTTTACTTTTTTCCCGCCAAAACATTCGCAGACGGGTCGCAAATACTTGCATATTTTTTGCATATATTTGCACAGCCGATTGGACTTTGCATGTTCTCCATGTGTTTAAAATCAACTGGCTACTCTAAATTGCCCATAGGTATGAACATGAGTGTAAATAGCTGTCTGTCTCCCTAATAGATGGACTGATGTCCTGTCTAAGGTGCACTCTCACCCAATACCAGTTGGACCCAGCTCCAGATCACCCACAACCCGCAATGGATAAGAGGTACTGAATATGACTGAGTGAATGAGTGGTTTCCAACAAGAACTCCCATCTCCCATACCGCAATCTGACGCCATCCTGAGAACTAAATCTTACCGTTAGTGTCAGTGTTGCTGAATGTGGTCTCTTCGTCCTGCTGCTCAATTTCTGTCTCCATTGTCTTCTCTCAAGGAGAAAATAGGAAAGGGCTCTCCTCTCCGTGGGAAAACGCTGCAGGACAGACAGGACATTTCAGCTGACTTGGACACACACGGGCCAGCATCGGCACAGAGACGGATCATTATCAGATGGGGTTGTGACACGGTGATGTACTCAAGCGATAGGACGTTTGGCGACACGGGATTCGGCGCTCCAGACATTCCCCTTTATTCTCCAACTTAAAAGTCTCATCAGTGCATGTATCTTGTGAACTTGGCAACGTGATTTTGTCCACCATTTGTAATTTTGAATACGCATTCAAGTGATGTATCTTGTATCACTTTCTGATGCTTGGGTGGAATTTGAGCGATCACTGAGAATACCGGTAAGTTTTAAATCATAAGTTTATGCTGACAATAACTACAAACTAGAAGTTTAGAAGCATAATCAGTGTTGTTCATATCTCAATGCAATATCTGCCGAATTTTGTGTCAGGTCAAATGCCAATGTGATTGCCAATATGCACCCACATTCAAGAGATCATTAACCTTATCCCAAATTGCATGACAACTCATGCTTTTGCAAGCCTCTTTCCGGGAATATGCCAAAACTGGGGCTATCCATTACAATTTTTTCGCTCTTAATTGCACTGGTTTGATTTACAGCACAGGTCCAGAAAAATACCTCCAAAAAACAATGATTTCTCCACTCAGATGCATCCACTTTTACCAAATGAAGATTTTTCAAGCTCTTGGGGGGAAAAAAATGTCGGTGCGCCTAATGTGGTGTGTGCGTGCGTGCGTGCGTTTTGACTGATAACAAGACACAAATAATGTGGCCGTATGGTATCTCAGGGAGGTTATTCATCATTCATTCATTCATTTTCTGAGGCGCTTAATCCTTAATCAGGGTTGCGGGGAGGCTGGCGCCCTTCTCAGCCGACTCTGGGCGAGGGCAGAGTACACTCTGGATAGCTCGCCAGGCCATCGCAGGGCAGAAACACGCTGACGGTTTTTGCAGCCTACTTTTGACGAAAATCAGCCATGGTTCTTTACACATGCCTCTCACCACAGACAGTGAGAGACATGTCCGGCATTTGATAACCCAGTTAACTGCACTGGGGGGATAGCAGTGACAGGGACGTTATTGTTAAGCCAAATCTTAAAATCTTATCTATTTTAGAATTACAGGATGTATGTATGTATATATATATATATACACATACATACACACATACACACACATACACACACACGGCTGAAGGCTCGATGGCGTAGTGGTTAGCACTTCCGCCTCACTGCAAGAAGGTCCTGGGTTCAGCAAGGGTGTTTCTGTGTGAAGTCTACATCTTCTCCCCATGCTTGCGTGGGGTTTCCTCTGGGTTTCTCCTACAGTCCAACGACATGCACATTAGGCCAATTGGCTGTTCCAAATTGCCCCCAAGTGCGAGCGGATGTGAATGGTTGTGTGTGTCGGTCCTGCGACGTTTTCATGAGATGCTCAAGGTGTACCCCGCCTTCGCCCAGCGTCGGCCGAGACTGGCCCCAGCCTACCCCGCGACCCTAACAGCAAGATGAAGTGGTTTGACAAATGAAATGAAATTAAAATGAAAGGGTGTAGCTATATTATATCCTGCAAAACATTCATTCATATCTGAAACCATGACAAAAAACCTGAAACTGAAACCATGACAAAAATTTAGTGGGGGAGAAAAAAATGCTGGATGCATTCAGAGACAAATCCTCACTCTGTTTCATTTATTAACAAACAAACAAACAAAAATACCTACATAAAAACAAAATGCATAAAATACAGAAGCAGAGCAACAAGGCCTACTCTTCTTCAAAATGGTGCGCGTGTGTGTTAGCATTAGCAACATTAGCCCTGAGGAGCTAGTTTCAAATTCTAATAGTGTTTTTATTGTATATTAAAAATAAACAAGTATATTTAATCCCCACATTCGGTGCATAAATATATTTCTGAAGCAAAATATGTCCTGGAAGCTGAAATGTCTTTGTAGCTCGAAACGGAGCCAGAAATCACAAAATGGCTTGCGGAAAAGCCTTCACTCAGGTTAGCATGTTAGCTATGTGCACAACATCAACGTAGTATGGAACATTATTTATCCCAAATGGAGCGTAAATGAAAAACGGGTGCCCTGGTTACCATGGCAACCAAACGTCATGACGGAAATTAGCTACCGCTAACGCTAGCTAACAAGAGAAGGGAAAAAAAAACACACGAAACATGCTAATTTTATGGCTAGCATGCTAACGCTGCAAGCTAACCGGAAACGCTGCACATTTCCTTCCTCATGCTAGCTAGCGAGCTAATTAATGTCGACGGCCACCTCCTTCTCTTTACACCCCGACTGCCATTAGCTTCTCATACTCCATACTCACCGGGCGGAATTTATCGTCAATTATTAAAAATAAATTAATAAATTCTTAATCACACACGACTGTTACAGACCTTCTAACGGCGCCACTCGTCACTCCGATATTTTGGCCAAGAAACCGAGCTGCGCGTTGGGTCCGGATTTCATTGCATATTTACACGGGAATCTGTCATAAGCCGTGATTGGTCAAGATAATCTCTCGTGTCAATCCATTTTATAGTCTGATTGGACAGATCGACTGTCAAATAAACCGTCAAACCTTTTATCAAAGCCGACCGATTCGTTTAGGTGAACGTCCGTCACCACAACTCGCCCCGCCTCCTTGATATGCGTGAGGCTGTCGACTTATCGTCATAGCAACCATGCAGGGCGATTCCTCTGGTCTTCACAAGCATTGTGTTTCTCCTTACATTTATAGGAAGTGCACACACACACACACACACACACACAGATGGGATTTCCATGCATTGGACTTGTTTGTCCAGCACATCCCACAGATTCTTGATTGGCCAGAGATCTACAAAATTTGGAGGGCATTCAACACACCCACACACATACACACACATGCACACACACACACACACACACACACACACACAAGCAGCTGTACACATGATGGAAAAGTCCATATTACTCATCAGACCTTCTGCCATTGCGTGAATTCCGATGCCCCTGGTATGCAAGGCTCAGCACGGGGACTTAAACTTCTCTGTAGCTACATAGTAAGCTGTGATGTGCTGTGTGTTCAGACCTCTAGCATCAGCATCTAGAGGGATTGAACCGTGTGCTTCAAAGCCGGTTTGGTGCAGGTCCAACAGGTGTACGTACGCGTGGCTGAGAGTCAGCAATGCATTCTGTGTGGCAGATGATGAAGAGTACGAGTAGTGATGAAGAGGAGATGACAAAGAGGAAATGATGTCACAGACAATGGTTTTCACTATGCTTCCATCTTCATCATCTTCGAAGGTGAGCGCCTGGTGGTCGGGCTTCTGCCCATGGTGCTCTGCCGGGCCCACCCCGATAGGGGTCGGGTGCAATGTGAGCCGGGTGGCAGCCGAAGGCGTGGGTCCTGCTGGAACGATCCTCGGCTACTGACTCTGGCTTTTGGGACATGGAATGTCACCTCTCTGGCGGGGAAGGAGCCTGAGCTGGTTGGTGTGTGAGGTTGAGAGGTACCGACTAGATATCCCTTCTCGAGAGGGGCTGGACCATGCTTCCATGTTGGACATTTTTTATTTATTTCTTTTTTGTTGAAATAGTAACGGATCGCTCTCAAAAAGTCATTCCACACCATTCCCGCTTGAGCACGTTTTGATTTGTACCTTGGATTAGGGATTGGAAAGGGGGGAGGGCGTAGCTGTTGTTTGTATTTAGACTCCTAACAGTACATTGTGCATTTTTTTGGGGTCTTTTTTATTTATTTCTATATATTTTTGCAATTTTTATTGATACGGTAACTCGAATCGCTGCAAGAAGTCATTCCACACCATTCCTGCTCGAGCTGCATGTTTTGATATAACTTGTGGGCAGTCTCTCAACAGTTCCGGCCGCATTAATGTTAAAACTATAATAATAATAATAATAATAATAATAATAATAATAATAATAAGCATATAGGATATGTTTGCCTGTGGGCAAATATAATAATCAATGATATTTACTTTACCTGATTAGTAACCTTTGTGCTGATTGGATAAGTCGAATCACTGTGGAGAGTCCAGTCAGAACCACTAAGTCTGTTGTAGTTAAGTTTCCTAATTCCAGCTCTTCCCCTTCTTACATCGGAGATGAGGTCTGATTATGTCTAATACAAACACAATCAAGATATTTATGTAGTTGAAGACTTAATGACACGACAGGCGGGACAAGCATGCATCTATGATATGACAATAAGAAGTCCGCTGTGAGAAAACAGGAATGATATGAGATCACAATGAACTCTCCATATCTCTGTCACGATGTCCGGTCAGTGTGTCACATGACGTATTATGAGATGACCTTTTCGACAAGTGGTTAGGCATGGTGGCATAGTTGGTTAGCACGTCCGCCTCATAGCAAGAAGATCCTGGGGTTGATTACCCGGGCTGGGACGTTTCTGTGTTGGGTTTGCAGGTTCTCCCCATGCTCGCATGGGTTTCCTCCAGGTACTCCGGCTTCCTCCGGCAGTAAAAAAAACATGCACATTAGGCCAACTGGCTGCACCAAATCACCCCTAGTTGTGAGTGTGAGTGTTAATGGTTGTGTGTGTGTTACCCTGCTATGGTCTGGCGAGCTCTTCAGGTTGTACCCCGCCTTCGCCCAGCCTCCCCGTGATCCTGGTGGGATTAAGCAGTAAGGCAGATGAGAGCAATGAGATGAGATATTATTCAGTAACCACATTATCATTTTCAGATCCAATCAGGATAACAGTTTCTCTGGGACTGGATGGTTATTATATGGTTATTACATGGTTATTAGACCTGTTATTGCTGATAACCGTGGTAGATATGTAATAGACGTGATAAAATGTTTGCTTAAAGGTGTGGCCTATTCATTTGAGAAATGGTCATGTGTGCTCCATTACAGCAGAGTTGTAGTATATACTACAGAGGAACATAAATAAACAAACTACAGCAAGATTTTTATAGTTTATTTTTCCATTTTAAAAGTGTGACAGTGATCACACCACCTTCTCCAAATGACTGTAATAAGCCACGAGCTTTCATTCATTCACTCACCTGCCGATCCCCTTTCATCCTATCAGGATGGCGGGGAGGCTGGACCCTATCTAAACCGAGACTGTGCGAAGACGAGGTGCACCCTGAACAGCGCTCAAGACTATCGGAGGGCCAGCCATTCACACACAACCAGTCACACTCACAGTCACAGCCACGGGTAATTCGGAACAGCCAACTGGCCTAATGTGCATGTCTTTGGACTGTCAGAGGAAACCGGAGTACCTGGAGACAACCCACAGAGGCACGAGGAGAATATGCAAAGTCCACACAGAAACACCCTCGCCGAGCGCAGGACTTAAACCCTGGACCTTCTTGCTGTGAAGAGGACGTGCTAACCACTACTTAGGATAATATCTTAACCCTGAGACAGCAAACCAAACACATTCCTGTATGGCACATACATCTAAACTATTGGTAAGATTTTTTCAACTCTAATTTAGACCACTTATATTTTATAGACAATTCTAAGGTCTCAAACCACCCAAAAAAGCAAGAATTTCTTGATTATCCGTCTATAGACTACACCTAACATGGAATATAATAGAAGAGAAAAGGCTGTCTGATGTGTTACGGACTGAGAGAGACTGCGCTATTTATTAGCTGAGCGAGCTGCTGTACTGTGCAGATCCATCAAAGTGCCAATATAATTTCATAAATGTTGTTGTTTACCCTCCAGCGCTGTAGAAAGACATCTGGTTTCTAGCAATCTGGAGTTCATAAGATATCCAAGTGCGGACACCAGCACTTATAAAGACTTATTACAAGTACAGGCTGTTTATGGCTGCTGTTACGTAAGTGATAAAATTTTTTTTTTAAAAACGCAGTTGTTTTTCACGGGCGTTCTGCAACACAAAACATAACTATATAAGAATACGTCGTTGATTAGTGCAATAAAAAAATGATGAGTGTTGTGGTAAGACAGGAATAAAACATTTTCAGGATGCGTGTTGTTATAAGAAAGGAATTGTATTCAGGATGGTAACAGGTGCTCTACTGAGCAGATGGTGGCATCACAAAACCTTGATTACTTTTCTATAACAGGATGTCCTGTTGTTGTTCTGTCCCTTACATGTTATTTATTGCTTACTTATTTTATTTAGATTGTATTTATACACTCGTTTTCTCACTCGCTCCTTCCCAGAACTCACCAGTCCATCGCAGGGGGAACACACACACACACACACACACACACAACCATGCACACTCACACTCACACTCACACCTAGGCGCT
>JAQMYF010000005.1:15439481-15456381 GCA_030014195.1 Neosilurus mollespiculum | reverse complement strand
TTTTTTGTTTTGGGTCGTTCCCCCCCTCCACCCCCCCCCACCCCCCCTGCAACATCACCTCGAATCTGCACTTCTCCAGAGCCTGACAGCAAGCACCGTATTATCTTTGGCACCGTGGATGGACACATGATGGTGTGATCCCCCAGCACACATCCCCATCATTGTGCGCATGCAGACAGCAGAAGGCCACTCCGTGACAGCAGGCTCGCCTCAACCGTCTCTGCGCATCAGCAAGCTCCAAGCTTTAAGGGATTACTGAAGAGTGCTGCTTGGAATAAAGAAGAGAGAGAGAGAGAAAGAGAGAGAGAGAGAAGAAGAAGAAGAAGAAGATATTTCGGGTCCACACACACACACACACACACACACACACACACATCACAGGGGCATTAACACTGGAACTGCTCCCAGGCTTTACCGGAATGGCTCGCTGGGGATTTTATGGGATTTTGATGGGGCTCCTGAAGCTCGGATCTTCTTGTCCTACGTCCTGTTCTTGTAACACCTCGAGGATCACGTGCGTCGCTGAAGATCCAGGAATCGACGATTTTCCCATGCTGCTGTCGGAGTCCGATATGGAAAACATCACCGACATGTAAGTAGCATCCTGAGCTGTGATTCCGACCACGAGAGATGATGAGAGATGATGATGATGATGATGATGATGAGAGAGGGATGATGATGAGAGGAGACGTGTCGTGCTGCTGTTTCAAAAGGAACCTGAAACAAATAAACAATTCATTGTTGTTTTGTGTGTTTGTTTAGAATATGCTGCTTTGATTTTTATCAATCTAGCCTGGGATGATGATGTACTGTGCCATCCGATAACCTTCCCACAGCCTATGGTTCATATTCATGCTTAAAGCAATGCACTTGTTTCTCTCTCTCTCTCTCTTTTCTTTCCATTCTTTTTTCTTTTCTTTGGTTTATCCACAGACAGCAGATGGCTATGATCTGGCAGTGGTATTCAAAATCTATACACTGACAACATCTATATATATATCAACATTAAAGGCCGTGTGTGTGTGTGTGTGTGTGTGTGTCTGTGCGCGCGCGCAAGCTTAAGCCTATGTATTGCGCGGGAGTGTGTGCGCGCCTGCGGGAACGCGCATCTCCAAGGGGTGGGTGGGTGTTATGGTAAATAAAAGTATATGGAAATTGCACGAGATTCGTATGCACTGATTATATCTCTGTTTAACTCAGACCGTATCTATTGTACCACCAAAAAAAAAAAAAAAAAAATTCCATGCACAAAATGGTAATTAAAGGGATGATGAGGATGAGGATGATGGTGGTGGTGGTGGTGATGATGATGATATGGATGGTGATGATGAGGATGAGGATGATGGTGGTGGTGATGGTGGTGATGTGAATGATGAGGACAATGTTGATGAGGCGCTGAAATCAGGCCTGTTTGAGATTAAAGACCCATCACATGCATAATACTGAATAAAAATGCCTGACTGTAGCCTATGCAATGCAATAAATAGACAACACACACACACACACACACACACACATCACACACACATTCACTAAAATCTTTCTCAAAAAAATATATTTTATTCTCATGTGTGCTTCAGTTCAGAGTCCGCAGAGCAATAGGCATCAGCGCCTACACAAATATGTCACTTGGTTGCCACGACGACGGCGCGGCGGAGCCACTTCAGGCGCGTGCGGAGTAATCACGTCGCTTTATCCAAAGGCTCCTATGGTGGAGTTTTAACTGTGGCAGTGCCAGGAAATGATCCCTTGGCCTTGGTGGTACTTTACATGCTTCCATCAATGCTATATCTGTTGTATTCTTTCATACTGTAGCCTATGTAGGCCTAACGATTACCTGGAAAGGTCCATGTGGTGCATACCATTAGCTAGTGTTTTGGAAAGGTGCAGCAGGTTGTGTTGTTGCCTCACAGCTTCAGGGTTCATTCCTGGCCTTGCATGATTGCGTGGAGTTCCTCTGGAAGTTCTTCCTCGTGTCAGTGTGTGGTGTTTTTCTGGGCTTTCCTAAAAACATGCCTACATTGGATATGTGGGGGTAAGGTGACATAGTGATAGCACTCTCACCTCAAAGCAAGAAGGTCCTGGGTTTGAGCGCCATGGAAATCCAGGACGTTTCTGAATTGAGTTTGCATGTTCTCTTCGTGCATGTGTGGGTTCTCTGCGGGCACTCCGGTTTCCGGTTGTCCAAAAACATGCTTCGCTTTTTTGAGGCTACTGGCTCATCAGGCCGGAGTTTATCCCTGGTTTATTTAGTGTGAAGCAACAAGGAGTTCAACTCTTCCTGGATGGGATGATTGTCCATTGCAGGTTACCTTCCCAGGGTTTTTACCGGTACCCATTTATCCTGCTGGGTGGACTGAGGCACACCTGTAGTCGAGACCTTGCCCAGGGGTCTTAGCATGGTGGGGGTCCAACTGGGATTCAAACCCACCCAAAAATATGCACATTAAGCTGACTTGCTGTAGCTAATTGACCCTATGTGTGAGTGCTGGAGTGAGTGTGAATGGTTGTGTGTGCGTTGGCCCTGCAATGGTCTGGCGAGATGTTCGGGGTGTACCCTGCCTTCACCCAGAGTTGGCTGAGATTGGCTCCAGGCTCCTTGTGACCCTAATAGGATTAAGTGGTTCGGCAAATAAGTGAGGGAGCTCCAGTGAGGAGCATACATGCTTGACTTTAAAATGATTTATCGGTATGATGATCAGGTGTCCACAAAGTGCTGATAGTTTGACCATATGGTGTATTTATTAATTATTATGGCAACATTTGATAGAACAACCATGGGACAAGGAAAGTATGAATATGTCATGGTTTGATTTTGTACTTCTATACTTATTCTATACTTCTCTATTTGGGGGTCCAACTCCAGAAGAAAAAATCTCAACCATCATTACCACTAGTCATTAGCTATTAGCCTCTTTAAATGGTCATGTAAAAAATAATACATTAATAAGTCAACCTACCCTGAATCCAATGAGCAAATGTGACCCATTAGCACAAAATGAGTCTGAATGCACCAAACTAACTTCCTGATCTATATAAGATATATAGATCACTCTATGCTTTAAAGATACAGTGCGTAAGATTTAGCGGTAGCTATTAGCATCTAGAGTGGCACGGTGGAGTTGTGGTTAGCACGTCCACCTCACAGCAAGAAGCTCTTGGCCTCAGGCTTTTCTGTGTACAGTTGGCATGTTCTCCCTGTGCTTGCCTGGGTTTCCTCTGGATACTCCTGTTTCCTCCTACAGTCCAAAGATATGAAGGTGTGAATGTGAGTGTGAATGGTTGTGTGTGTTGGCGCTATGATGGTCTGGCGAGCTGTTCAAGGTGTACCCTACCTTCGCCCCGGGGTCGGCCGGGATAGGCTGCAGCCTTCCTGTGACCTTCATAGGATTACGCTGTTTGGCAAATGAATAAATGAATGAATAAATGAATGAATACAGTGTGAGTATCAGCACCTCGTGGTGAGGTTCCAGATTGCAGTCAACTGAAATGTCACTCCTGACCCCTCCCCTTCGAAGCCTGTATGGTTCTGGGCTACTGTAGAAACAAGATGGCCGCCTCCATGAGAGGGGTCCCCACGCTCCCCATGTAGATATAAACAGATTCTTCTTCTTCTTCTTTTTTTAAATGATAAAAATAGATGAATGAAAGCTTATTTATTCCGAAAATATTTAATTTCAGGGGCAGTGGTATCCCGTTGTTAGGGTGCTGGCTTACTTATCCGAAGGTCGGGGGTTCAAGCTCTGTGTTTACGCCCTGATGGTCTGCCGAGCTGTCCAGGGTGTACTCTGCCCTCGCCCAGAGTCGGCTGAGATGGGCGCCAGCCTCCCCGCGACCCTACTTAGGTTTATGCGCTTCAGAAAATGAATGAATGAATGAATAAATGAATATATGTAATTTCTGCTTATAGATTATCCAAACTGTTACACACTGTACTGAGGGCAGCTTTAAAACATTTCAGATTCCTATAGCTGACAGAAAACTGATAACAATGTTGCTGTAACAAAACCAGCGATCATGGAAGTGCTTCTTTCTGTTTTTCCAGATATATCGCCAATCAAAATGATCTACTTGCACTCACCGAGGACCACATGAAGTTTTACCCAAATCTCAGGAATCTGTGAGTATTTCTCTTCATATGAGTATGAAACGATTCAGAAACACTTCCCCTGCATTAGGGGATTGTGCATTTTAATCCCATTTACACCACGATTTTACAATTTTCTTGGCTAAAGAACAAGTGGTCGTAGTTTTTACCTATTCATTGTTACAATTAACATTGTAAAACGCACACAACACCCCTTGTTGTTATCGCTTATGTTACAGCAGCTATAAGCAATCTGTCCTTCACCAACATTAATTTTTCTCCTCTGTTAAAGTTAATAAGATAAAAAATGCAGTTTGCTATGTTATCAAAAAAACAGAAAATGTAAACACATGTATACTGTACATTTCAAATTGAATTCATTTCTCCACAGTGAAATGGTGGCGTAGTCGTTAGCACGTCCACCTCACAGGAAGACGGTCCTGGCTTTGAGTCCCAGTTTCTATATAGGGCTTGCATGTCCTCCCCATGCTTGCATGGGTCTCCTTCAGGTACTCCGGTTTCCTCCTACAGTCCAAAGACATGCAGATTAGGCGAACTGGCTGCTCCAAATTGCCCCTAGGTGCAAGGGAGGATGGTTTTGTGTGTGTTGGCCTCGCCGAGCTGTTCCAGAGTCGGCTGAGATCAACCCCGGTATAATCCTCCTAATAGAATTAAGACGTTTAGTAAATTATACAAAAGTATACTTTTTTTAAAAGTCAACTATTCACACTTACACTAACAACTAGGGGCAATTTAATGCGCATGTCTTTGGAGTGTTGGAGGAAACCGGAGTTCCTGGAGAACACCCATGCAAGCACAGGGAGAATATGCGAACTCCACACAGAAATGCCCTCAATCCCAGGAACTCGAACCCAGGACCTTCTTGCTATGAGGTGAATTTGCTAACCACTACGCCACCGCGCCGCCCTTAAGAAAAATAATATTTCTCACATCTGGTAATAGGGATATAGCGTGTTTTACAAAGAAGTCCCTCAATTGCTGATGAAATAAAATGTTAATTCAAGTAAATATGAGTGTTTTTAGTGGCTTTTCATTATGCAGGCGGATTTCAGCTACATAACCATGACACTAATATATTAATGTGTTTAATACAGATCAATAACCAACACTCAACTGATGTCTATATCTCCATCAGCCTTTGTGTACAATCCTAAACTTCAGTATTTGTAAGTAACCTCGAGGTTTAATGCTTTATGTTTGTTGATACTATAGAAGAGTACGACGTGGCTATATTCTGTCCCGTCCGTCATTACTGATTTACCCCAGCAGTACACCTGTATTGTATGCCGTGTGCTGTAAGCTTACATTCTGACTTATAGGGATCTCAGAGACAACCGACTGTCAACACTGTCCTGGACAGCGATTCGCTATTCCAACATGTCAACTCTGTAAGCATCTCATTGCACCAGGGCCTCTAATTCAGACACGCCCACTCATAGCACCTATGTTTATGAATGAAAAGAGTGTTTTTGATATGGGATGAATGGGTTGATTGGTACTCCTGTGCCATACAGGCTGCTGGCCAGGAATCCGCTCATCTGTACATGTGAGAACATGTGGATCAAGTCATGGTTGGATTTGAGTGAACGAGATCAGCTCCAGTGTGTGCAGGAGGACTGGAGCCTGAGGATCCTCTCCAGTGTCACGGTTCCTTCTTGTGGTAAACCAGAGCCTCTACTCATATTTCTACTGCAGAGAAACTCAAGTTTAAATTCAGTGAGAGTATAATCAATCCATTAAGGCTTTTTTTTTTTTTTTTTTTAGTGTTTCTTCCCAGTGCAAATAATGATTTAAGCCATATGTATTACATGACTGAAAAAGCCCATTTGGAAATTGCCTTCTGGTCCAGAAACCATTTTTTGGTCATTTTCCCCAATGCATTGCCACTCTTTAAGTGCAATATTTAAGTGTCATATCAGTAAGCACCCAGTACTGCAAGGTATCACTCCCACCCACAAATGGAGGGTGCAACTATCCTGAGAGTGCAAGGTACCTCCACTCTGCAGCCTGGATAGTGCAGCAGAATAGGCTCTATATGAGTACTGGTTTTAGTTACCCATGTGCTCATCTTACAATATGTTGTATAGTACGTGGATGTGGCAAAATGAGCTAGAAAAACTTTAATTTGAAGGATTTATGACATGGTTGGTGCTTGACCTTTCAAAGCCACTCAAAGTCAAAGGTATCTGTCTCATTTGAAAGTCCATATATGGTTTCCTATTAGTGTTCCACAGCAATGGGAGGTCCATCAGCACTCGTTTCAAAGTTGCGAATGCTTTGTGTACGAAACTTTCACGACCTTGTTCTGACCTTGACCTTTGACCTAGACAATCCCAAATCAAATCAGTTTTGAGACTCAGGAAGGGTAGTGTTCCCACCAAGTTCGGTGAAAATGTTTGCAAGGGTGTGGTCAGGGTTTGGTTCAGAGACCAACAGGCGAACAAACAATTAAAGAAACACTGCAGATTACAATACCAGAGACTCTACTTTGTGTCAAAGGTAAAAAGCACTGGGAGTGTTTTTCCAGACTGGATTAATTTACTGCTCAATAATTGATGTAACAGCCATTTGTACACATTTATACACATAAAAATCCCTTCTTTCATTCGTTCATTCATTGATTCATTCATTTTCTAAGCTGCTTAATCCTAATTAGGGTTGCAGGGAGGTTGGTGCCCATCTCAGCAGACTTTGGGCGAAAGCGGGTCACACCCTGAACAGCTCACCAGGCCACTGCAGGTCCAACACACACAACTATTCGCACTCACTCTCACAACTAGGGGTGATTTGGAACCGCCAATCAGCCTACTGTGCTTGTTTTTGGACTGTGGGAGGAAACCGGAGTACTCGGAAGAAACCCACGCAAGCAAGGCGAGAACATGCAAACTCCACACAGAAACGCTGTGAGCCTGGGAATCGAACCCAGGACCTTCTTGCTGTGAGGCGAACGTGCTAACTACTGCGCCGCCGTACCGCCCATATAAAACCATTTATATCCATTTTTTGTTTCGTAACAAATCAAGTAAATACGTCCATTATAAACAGAAAACCAGAGTGACTGCAGTCTTAAACTTCCACTGCATGTCCAAAGAGTTGTAACTTGGCTTTCAGGCAGTTGAAAGGCTCAAGAAGTGAATAAAATTAATTCAAAATGTATTCATTTCCACTATTAGTTACCCAATCTTGACAAATGTTAACAAACCGCACGTAACACACCTTTAACTGTAATGTATTACATTGGACTAGTTGATGAGATTCCTATCGATCATCAATAAACCATTCATGTTTCTCACTTTCTAGAATTTCCACAGGTAGAGGTTGTCCCTCCTGTCATTAACCAAACGGCAGGAAGTGACGCAATAGTGGCTTGTAGCGCTTCCGGATCACCTGCTCCAATGTTCTCCTGGAATTTGAACACCACTGATCATCCACCACTGATATCCAGCTATGAGGTAAAAACACGTCTCCAGAACTATTAACTTCAATGTCAAGTGCTGATGAATTCTTAATTCTAATTGGTCAGAAAGTTCTGTCACATCTTAAAAGATGTTATGGTGTCTATGCTAACGTCTCAGTTACGGAGTAGCATGGCGGCGTAGTGGTTAGCAAGTCTGCCTCACTGCAAGACGGTCCAGGACGTTGCTGTGTGGAGTTTACATGTTCTCCCTGTGCCTGTACAGGTTTCCTCCGGGTACTCCGGTTTCCTCCCACAGTCCAAAGACTGAATCATGCTCATTAGGCTGAATAGCTGCTCCAAATTGCCCCTAGGTCTGAATGTGAGTGTAAATGATTGTGTCTGTATGTGTGTTGACCCTGTGATGGTCTGGTGAACTGTTCAGGGTGTACCCCGCCCTCACCCGGAGTTGGCTGGAATGACCTTCCTGTGACCCTAATAAAGTATAAAACAACTCAGAAAATGACACAACATGACATGTTATTGGGAAATAATAAACTTCACGGTGGTAACGTGTTTCATTCCGTACCTCCCATCATTCTTGCCAACTTGTGTGCACTTTTCAGAGAGTTCATGCAGACTAATCAAAGTCCTCTATATCTCAACCACATCAAAATGTATTGGATTGTATATGCTTCATAAAACCTGAAATGCCCTGAGTAGAACCACAAAACCCTCACGTGAGTCCTAACCACTCTGTACAAAGCACCAGTGGTACATTAAGAACGAGCACTTAAACACTTAATTGCCATTACGTCCAGTAATGGACCTGTTAATCCCTATAAGACACTCGGACCGTGGGAACCTGGCTCGAACTCCTGAAAGCCTCATGTTTTCCATTAATATTTCATGTAACCGCTATAATATTTACAACAAAGTGTCTCTTGTGTCTGCTTGGAAACAGCAGTTAGTGAGATACGGATGATAGCGGTCCTCTGCCGTAATGCTGATGGTAAGGATCCGTACTTTCAGACAGTGCGGGTCACTTTACCTTCTTAATAATTACTAATGTATTTTAATATGATCTTGGAGTTTGCTTTTTTAATTAATAAAGGATTCTTACCTTCCTAACGGGGCTCCATTCCTGAGGGAGAAGCCAGTGAAGTCTCATCTGTTTTCATTCATCTTAATTCATTCATTCATTCATTTGCCAAACATCCTAGGGTTGCCAACTCTGGACAAAGGTGGGGTACACCCTGACCAGCTCGCCAATCCATTGCACAGCCAACACACACACACACAAACACACATACTCAGGGTTAGGGAGTACCCAGAGGAAACCCATGCAAGCATGAAAACTCCACACAGAGAGGCTTCAGGCTTCCTGTGACCCTAGTAGGATTAATGCTTCAGCAAAAGAATAATTGAATAAGTTGTAACAGTGAGAAGGCTCTGAACTCGAAACCTGGTGATGTGGAGTTTGCATGATCTCACCATACTTGTGTGGGTTTTTTCTGAGTTTTCTGGTTTCTTCCCACAGTCCAAAGACATGCACAGTAGGTCAACTGGCAACTCTAAATGGCCCCTAGGTGTGAATAGGAGTGTGAATGGTTGTTTGTGTCAGTGTAGCCCTGCAACTGACGTACCTGTTCAGGGTGTAACCACGCTTCTTACCTGAAGTCAGCTGGGACTGGCTCCACCTTCTCCCCTCACCCTGATGTATGGATAAATGGATGAATGGCTGGATGGATGGATAGATGGATGGATGGGTGGATGAATGGATGGATGGATGGATGGATGGATGAACACATGGATGGATGCACAGATGGATGGTTGGATGAAAGAATGGATGAGTGGATGAATAGATGGATGGGTGGGTTATGAATATATTGATGGATGAATTGATGAATGGATGGCTGGATGGATGAATAGATGGATAATTGGATGGATGGATGGTTGGATGAATGAATGGATGGGTGGATGATTAGATGAATGGGTGGATGGATGAATGGATGGCTGGATGAATAGATGGGTGAATGGATGGATGGATGGATGAATGGATGGATGGATGGATGAATTAATGGATGGGTGGTTGGATGGATGAATGGATGGATCAATGAATGGATGGATGGATGAATTAATGGATGGGTGGTTGGAAGGATGAATGGATGGATGGATGGATCAATGAATGGATAGATGGATGAATTAATGGATGGATGGATGGTTGGATGAATGGATGGATGGATTAATTAATGGATGGGTGGTTGGATGGATGAGTGGATGGATGGATGGATGGATGGATGGATGGATGGGTGGATGGATGGATGGGTGGATGGATGGATGGATGGGTGGTTGGATGGATGGATGGATAGATGGATGAATGAATGGATGGGTGGTTGGATGAATGGATGGATGGATAGATAAATGGATGGATGGGTGGATGGATGGTTGGATGAATGAATGGATTGGTGGATGGATGAATAGATGGATAATTGGATGGATGGAAGGTTGGATGAATGAATGGATGGGTGGATGGATGGATGAATGTATGGATGGATAATTGGATGGATGGATGGATGAATGAATGGAAGCACAATGGATAGTACTTTGATTAATGAAGAATTTGTGTTTGCTTCTAAAAGCGGCTTTGAACTTGAACTTGTCTGGTGTGTATCAACTCAACTCACCATACTAAACCCATCTCTGCTCTTTCCGTCAACCAGATAAACCGAATTGACCTGCAGTCCATGTTGATTCTGAGGAACCTCTCCCACAGCGACAATGGCCGAGAGATCATTTGCAGTGCTGAGAATATTGTGGGTCAGACCGAGGCCTCTGTTTTTCTCAATATCCTCTGTAAGCACTTATTTCAGTGTGTACATGTGTGTGTGTGTGTGTGTGTGTGTATGAGAGAGAGAGAGAATATGTGATGAAATACTTTGCTGCCATTTATTGCACTGGGTATGTCGTTAACTGTGTGTTAAAATGAGCAATTCTGTTGCACACTAGAGGGCTCGCATGCAGTTTCTTTTCTAAACCACCAGGCCTATAATTAGTTGTGTTGAAAACGAGTCCTGTGAGACTCCACTGATGGGCTTCTTTCTAGCATTAACTAAAGGCAAATGTAAGTAATGCACCGCCGGCATTATTGCCAGTATTTTTACTCGGTACGTCCCAGTGTTAACCAAAGTGCATGTTATTTACTGCTTGTTTTATTTTTGGTCTTACTGCCCCTTATGCTCCAGCAAGCGTTTTCATTTCCTATTGTTCTGTTCGATTCCTCCTCCTAGTATTCCCTCTGTACTTTTCCTTTTCGTCACGCTCTTCCAAACCGAACTGCTTCGAAATCTCACCACGCTCCCACTTCACCCCTCTGGTTTGTCTCCTGCCATGACCTGTGGTCACACTTCCTCTCCTCTCCTTTTCTTACCCCGTCCTTCTCTTCCTCACCTCACCCTTCACCCCCATTCCTGTACTCAGTCCCCCCGACTATCCTGGATCTGGACAAGCCCATGCGCAACCAGGATTGGTGTATCCCATTCAGCGTGACCGGGAACCCCAAACCTAAGCTGCTGTGGTACCACCAGGGCCAACCTCTAGAGGAGCAGGACTACATCAAGACTCAGATCCACGAGTCTACGGAGAGCGAGTATCATGGCTGTCTGCAGCTTGATATCCCCACGCATATCCACAATGGTGTCTACAAGCTGGTGGCTACCAATGAGTACGGCGAGGATCAGAGGAATGTCACAGCGCACTTCATGTTCACCCCCGATGTCGACCACTCAGGGGCAGGTGGGTGCACTTTAATGCAGACATGGCAAGCTCACATATTTCTATAGTATATGTGAAACTAATTATACCCCTGTGCTTGCGTCTGCTCTACAAGAGTTCTACTATGGTAAGTTACACGCTCAGAATACGACTATGCATGACGTGCATCATTTTGTATGTAATCTGTGGTTATTTGTTGGTTTCATTTCATTTCTGGATGTTGATCAACTGATTTAAGTTTGATGGCCATAACACTGATTTCCACCAAAGAGTTTTCCATTCCGGTCCTGGATTTTCCACCTGAGTCATACTGTAGGTGTCCAATGGTACTCCCCGTTTTCCAGAAACATGTTTGTAGGGAGGGGTGGCACGGTGGATTAGTGGTTAGCATATCGCATGCTTGCATGAGTTTTCTCTGGGTATTCTGCTTTCCACAGTCCAGAGACATGCATATCTGGCAAATTGCCTGTTTCTGTGCCCCTAGGTGTGAGTGTGAATGCATGTGTGTGTTGGCTGTGCAGTAGACTTGTGAGCTGTTCAGGGTATACCCCGCATTTGCCCAGAGTCAGCTGAGAAAGGCTCCAGCCTCCCTCCGACCCTAGTAGGATTAGGCGGCTTGTCAAATGAACGGATGTTTGTAGGGAAGGAAGGAAAGCACAAGGACTGAGCTTGTAAACCACCAAGTCCCAGTTTCTTACTCAAAAATATCCATTTTGGCATTTCCAAAGCAATGTAATATTTATCGCCAATTCTCAGATGCCAATCACAGGGCTCACAATTGCACCGGTGATGTGGTTTCTCCACCAGGAGGCCATATTCAGTGCTTAAACAGTCTATACCTAAGGTTACACATAGTTAGTTGATACAGGGAACCATGGCTGTGACTACCGTGGCCATACAAGTGGATTTTGGAGGTGGCCTCTCACAAATATTGGCAAACAAAAAATAAAAACAGTGTGGTGAAATTGATCTGGCCTTTGACCCATCCCTGGGTCTCCAGTACTGCTTTGGATAGTACCCCTTTGGACATCTTTGGACTGTGGGAGAAAACCTAAATACCTGGAGGAAAGCCATATAAGCACATGCAAACCCCACACAGAAACATCCTTGCTGAGCCCAGGACTCGAATCCAAGAGTGAGGCGGACGTGCTAACCATTAGGTCAACGTGTTGACACTGGTTGTCCCCGAAAGACAAAAAATTGTCTACCATCATCTACTTTGAGGTAATTCTGGCAATGTAAGGCCAAGGATCATGTGTTCAGTCTCTCATGGTTTGTCTGGTCAGGTGATGATTCCAGACCAGAGTCGGAAACTCCTGTTTAAATGTAATTCATAGGCTCATTGGTTCGTTGCTTGTTGGTATGTTACCACGTATGATGACCCTCATGACTGTAATTGTGTTGATTTCCTGTTTAGACACAACCGACATTCCAGGTATGTTTGTTTAGAATATTGCTTCTCAATAATTTTTATTTTTATCAATAATTGCTTCTCAGACAAATTTTCAAAAGCATACATTGTTGTTTTTTGGTGTCTTGCTCAGAAATCCCAGGAAGTCAAGAGGGCAAAGTGGCCGTAAGTCTGAACTACATTTCAAATCTGCACTGCATGCATGCAATTAATACGACATTAGTTTACATTAAGTAAAACCTAAACTGAGGACTGGGTACCGAATGAGCCCTCATTGAGATTTCCTTTGGCTCTTCCAGGTTTATGCAGTGGTAGGGATCGCTGGGGTTGCGCTGACTGGGTGCATCTTGATGCTGATCTTTCTGAAGTACGGTCGAAGTTCAAAGTTTGGGCTTAAAGGTAAGAACTTGTCACAGCTGCTAAAGGGATATTTTAAAATCTTGGATTCGTGGCCATAAGACGAGGAGCATTCGTGTGTGTCTAGCATCGTAGTCTTTACATATAAATGCAAGTTAAATGCAGGATTGTTGCAATGGTAAAGAATCCTTTAAAAAATTTACTTCGGCCATATTTCACCCCTCCGAAAATAAAAATCCATCAAAATCCACACATAACATTCTGCATCAATTTGCTAGCAAATAAACAAACAGAGAAACAAACACATTAGAAGCACTCGGAGAACATAAAACTCTGCTGATGCAGCTTATTTACCCCCATGTCACAACGGTAAAGAATCTTTAAAAAAATTCCTAGAAATCACTCTCCGGATCAACACCAATATATAATGGGGTGTTACCTGGGCCATATTACACCCCTCCAGAAATGTTCATCAAAATCTGTTCATAACTTTTTGCATAAAGCTGCATAAAGCATAAACAAACCAACCAACCAACCAGCAAATGCCAGACAATAACATAACTTCATCTCAGAGGTATAAATATATTAGAACTTGACTGACACCGCAGAAAGCATTCTTAGCTAGCCAGTGCTTTGACATCTTAATCCACGGTTTTGCAGGAAGATAACCCAGGCAAGGTTTGACCAGAGCCCAAGCCCATTCTTTTTAATTGGTATCCAATCCCAAGGACATCTGATGCTTCCTTCCTCAGATCACCACATATACAGTATATCACTGTACTCAAGTCCACCATTTGAAACTGATCATTCCGTTTATAATGGCCTGTCTCTATTTTAATAATCATGTATTTCTGGCACACTGCTCTCCCTCCTCCACTCCAGGGTCCTCCTCAGTGATCAGTAATGACGACGACTCAGCCAGCCCACTCCACCATGTCTCCAATGGCAACAACACACCGTCGTCCTCCGAGATGGGCCCAGACGCTGTCATCATCGGCATGACCAAGATCCCGGTCATCGAGAACCCACAGTACTTCCGTAATCCTGGCAGTGTGCTGAAATCGGACACTTGTGAGTTGCCATGGCACAACAAACTACCTCAAATGACCTACCACAACACATAAACACATACACTTCCTCACTTCACTCCGTCTCAACCATCTGAAACTGATTCCAGACGTGGGCTTGCCTCCGCTTGCAGTCATACTAAACTCACCTTCTCTACTGCCATGGCAACAACACTGAAGTGAATCACTACATGTAGATGTTGCAGATATGAGCTCTGTGCTTCCTTTTGCATGACTTACTCACATGGTTCTTGCTGCAGGTCTGTTCTGTTATTTGCACTCACTTGCCAAAGTCTTCTAATAGCCGTTGGGTGACTTGTTTTTTTCCAGTTGTGCAACACATCAAACGACACAACATTGTCCTGAAGCGAGAACTCGGAGAGGGAGCATTCGGGAAAGTGTTCCTTGCCGAGTGCTATAATTTGTCACCAGACCAGGAGAAGATTTTGGTAGCTGTCAAGGTATGAGGCTCTAAGATCCTTTGATTTTCAGAAATGCTAGTTATGAGATTTGGGTAGAGACCAAAAGAAACAGATTGTCGATACATACGGCTGAAATAAGTTTCCTTCAGAGGGTGTCTGGGCTCAGCCTTAGAAATAGGGTCAGGAGCTCAGACATCCTAAGGGAACTCCGGGTAGAGCCGGTGCTGCTCCGCATCAAAAGGAGTCAGTTGGGGGTGATTCGGGCATCTGATTTGGATGCCTCCTGGTTGCCTCCATTTATAAGTGTTCCGGGCACTTGGACGAGGCCCCGGGGCAGACCCAGAACTTGCTGGAAGAATTATATATTCTGTCTGGCCTGGGAACACCTCGGGATCCCAGGGGGAGCTGTAAAGTGTCACTGGGGAGAAGAATGCCTGGGTGTCCCTCCCTGACCTGTTGCCTCCACAACCCAACCTCGGATAAGACCTTGGATAAGGAAAATGGATGGATGGATGGATGGATAGTTATTACAAGTCTTCAAAGGATCCATCTAGCACCTTAAAGAGTTCCTTGGGTAGTCCTACTACAGTGAGGTTCTCTTTCATAGATGGATTTTGGTAGGAATTCCTGTTAGGAAGCAGTGATTGTTTTCCCAAAGAACCTTAATGCTTAGGTGTCACATAGCCATTTGATGCATGAGAACTGTAAGGTGGTCTGTTGCAAATATTGGCAAATGAAATATACAAATGAAGACGGTTGCAATTTGGAACAAAAGCAACATGAAAGAATTAATCAGGTGCTTGACCCACAGCCAATTTCAGCACAACCTAGCTTTTCAGGAATGGAAACCACACCTTCCAGGTTCTCAAGGTAGCTAACTGGCGTTTGAGTATTCTGATGGAATTGCCCAGAAAACTTACAAGATAATGCTAGTTGCCCCCCCTGAAGGCAAAATACTGTCTACCGTCATCTGCCATGAAGTGAATCCGGCTAGGTGAGACCGTTTACGAAACCTCCAGTGTAAATGAGTAATTCATTATTTTTAAAGAATTATTTTTACGATCGAGGTGCGTGTTCGAAAAGTTTACAAAAAAGCAATTTTTTTGTTGTTGATGCTGTCATTGTTGTTCCTTCAAAAAAAAATTGACAGACCCTGAAAGAGGCAAGTGAGAGTGGGCGGGCTGACTTCCACAGAGAGGCGGAGCTTCTGACCAACCTGCAGCACGAGCACATCGTCACGTTTTACGGCGTATGTGTGGAGAGCGATCCCCTCATCATGGTGTTCGAGTACATGAAGCACGGAGACCTCAACAAGTTCCTCAGGCATGTGTTAGCGTTGGTACTTGAACTGGTAGCATAAACCTGGAACTGTTTCACCAAAGAATTTGATTGTGAAAACTGTTGGGGGTGGTTCATTCTATTGCTATGGCAACCTACACAAATCGAGTTTGGAAAAAAGTAAACAGTTTCCGTATTATTGCAAACTTAATGACAGATAATGCACTAACGCTAATGCTAACAAACCATGTAGCTACAGACATGATAAACAGCTAAAATAAAGCAAAAAAAAAAAAAAACGTTAATGTTTCATTGTACACATGAGTGTTGCTGTGCTTAGTTTGGTTGGTTCCTTTGGATGGTTAAAAATGTTCTCGAAGCCAGAAGTACAACTTGTTAAAAGATTCAGTCTCTCAGGATGTTGGGGAAAAGCATTCACTGGAACAAAACCACCGGTAGTATGTATCTATATATTAGGTGGTATATGATGAATGCTTTTCTCATCATCTCTCTCTTTCTCTCTCTCTCTCTCTCTCTCAGGGCCCACGGCCCCGATGCGATTTTAATGGCAGACGGGCAGCAGAGTTTACTGGTAGAGCTGACTCAGTCGCAGATGCTGCACATTGCTCAGCAGATCGCAGCCGGCATGGTGTATCTGGCCTCACAGCATTTCGTTCATAGAGATCTGGCCACACGCAACTGCCTGGTAGGGGAGAACCTGCTCGTGAAGATCGGTGACTTCGGCATGTCCAGAGACGTGTACAGTACAGATTACTATAGGGTAAGGAGGCTGAAGTATCTCTGGGTTATATTTGTATTATTATAATCATCGCCATTTTTGTTTGTTGTGGGATGTCCCAAGTAATGGGCAGACCACTTAGTGGGCCACTCAGGAGTCCGTCTGTCTCTCTGTCGGTCACCATGTCCTGCTTGAATGGAAAGCCAAAGGGGAAACATTTCTGATTGTGTGCTTTTACTTTTTTTTTTATTTTTTTTAAAGATCTTTTTTTATAGATTTTCAATCATTACAGAAATAAGAAGCATTACAAGTTTTCCACATCATCATGAATTACATATATACAATGTTAT
>JAQMYF010000005.1:15428488-15439381 GCA_030014195.1 Neosilurus mollespiculum | reverse complement strand
TTATACATTTCTGAACACAAGTCCTGGATTGTTACTTTTATTTTGTCTGATTCGGTAATTATATCTCCTTTTTTATTATTTATTCCCTCCATATATTGGATGTATTTCCTTTTCTTATATAAGGAAACCACTGAATTCGGATTTAAGTGTGTGTTTTTACCACCCTGGGACATCCCAACCCACAGACGTTTACACACCGCTTTTAATTTGTTTGTCAGTTTGTCTCCGACAAAGTCCTGACCACACCGTTGCAAGGCTTTCCACCAAACTTGGTGGGGATACGACCTTCACTGAGTCTGAGAGGTGATTTGATTTGATGAGGTACTGCAATGCTGCGTACATTTCACCTTCAGTGGTTGCCATCTTGGTCATATATGGACGGGGCGGGGCTTTTGCTCTTTGTGGAAATATGAAATGGTGGTTAAAGAGGTGAGAAACAAGACAAGACGGCCAAAAGGTTTGCAGACAAATGGCGCAATAGCATCTCCAACAGGTACACGAACAACATTAAATGACCCCATTCACTTCCCAGGTATATTAAATAAACATGATATACAGTGGTAGCTCTCGGAAATAACATGGAATCAGCTGCAATGTCTTTCTGACACCATCTGGTTACTCCTGTACGGGAGAGTCAATGATCCCTGCACCGGGTACGGTGATATTACTGAACATCATCCATCTTGAGGTGAATAAGAGCGCTGAACACTTTATTTCGATCTTTTCCACTTTTGACGAATCCATATGCGCAAAATCGTTCCTTCGGCCTTGTGCTCTTGTTGTTGGTATTGTAAACAGATACAGAACCAAAACAAGATATAGAACAGGTGAATAAGAGATACTAAACCCATGAGCTGTGGTAGTTTCACCAGGAACCCTTTATATCTAAAAAAAATTGTATATATTTTTTTTGACTTTATTTCACACTGTATTAATTCCTCAAGGCAAATTTTGACTTCTGCATTTAACCCATCCAAAGTGAGCGCACACACACACGTAAGCAGAGAGCGCACACATGCTCGGAGCAGCGGGCTGGCACACATTGCGGAGCGCGGAGAGCAGTTGGGGGTTAGGTGTCTTGCTCAAGGGCACTTCAGCCATGAATGTGGAGGAAGGAAAGGTGCAGCTCACTCCCCCACTGCCACACATTTTTTCTGCTGGTTCAGGAATTGGGCCAACGACCTTCCGGTCCCAAAGCCGCTTCTCTCACCATTAGGCCACGGCTGTCCCATTTCGTAGGAAATGAAGTGATAATGAAAATAAAACATGGCGGATACTCGAGAGTGAATGGGAGACTCTACAGATGCATGTGAATAGAGACACAGCGTTAATCTTAAACCGTTTTCAAAGGGACGTGATAGATAGATGGATGGATGGATAGATGAAATGCTGTATATGACACCAAACAGCCGATTAGTTCAGAGGAAATGTGAGAATGTGTGATAAAAAAAGAACAATCTCCTCCTGTGGTTTGTTGTTCCAAAAAAAGCTCAGACCATCTGACACTGAAGGGCTCTCCCAAATCTGCCCCATGCTAACACTGCCAGGAGCATGCTGGGTGTGCATGTGTGTGTGTGTGTGTGTGTGTGTGTGAGAGAGAGAGAGAGAGAGAGAGAGAGAGAGAGAGAGCACGAGATCTTCCACTAGCAGCTCCGTCTCCTGTAAAGTCCCAGACTCGGAAACTCAACTATACAACCCAAACACTACATTTAAATACATCTACACCCTGTGTGTGTGCTCTCAGGTGGGCGGACACACCATGCTGCCCATCCGCTGGATGCCTCCCGAGAGCATCATGTACCGGAGGTTCACCACAGAGAGTGACGTGTGGAGTTTGGGCGTGGTCCTGTGGGAGATCTTCACCTACGGCAAGCAGCCCTGGTACCAGCTCTCTAATAACGAGGTCAGTCCGAGGGTCGGCACCAGCTTTCATGTGGCTTAAAATTAATTGGAGACGTTATGGGTGCATGACATCATTTATTATTATTATTATCATTGTGCACTGATAAAATAATGATTATAAAATAAATAACTAAACTTTTATTGCTGTATATAAACTCACTCACTCACTCATTCGCAGAACCGATTTATCCTACAAGGGTCACGGGGAGGCTGGAGCCTATCTCAGCCAACACTGTGCAAAGGCGGGGTACACCCTGAACATCTTGCCATACTAGTGCAGCATACCACACACACACACACACACACACACACACACAACCATTCACACTCACACAGTCTAGGGGTGATTTGGAACAGCTAATTAGCCTAATGTGCATGTCTTTGGACTGTGAGAGGAAACCAGAGTACCCGGAGGAAACCCACACAAGCACAAGGAGATCTTTCATACCCAAGCCCGGGACTTGAACCCAGGACCTTGTTGCTGCGAGGCAGCAGTGCTAACCACTACGCCAGTAGTAACCTTGCTATAAACTATTAACAATAAACTCGTCTTGTATGCCACCATTTCGTTAAAGTCACCCGAGTGCAGGGGCGACCCCCAGGTGGGGTTAGTTGGGAAATGGGAAGGGGGGGGGGGGGGTAAATCTCCTGATGAGACTCAAATCATGGCGTGTGTATTCACACCACGTGATCTCGTTGAACATACACTATAATACAGTAACACAGTCCTTTCTGTATTCTATGGCTCCCCCTGCAGGTGATCGAGTGTATCACACAGGGCCGGGTTCTGCAGAGGCCTCGTACCTGTCCCAAAGAGGTGTACGACCTGATGCTGGGCTGCTGGCAGCGTGAACCCTACATGAGACTCAGCATTAAAATGATTCACAATCAGCTCCAGAGCCTGGCCAAGGCCTCGCCTGTTTATCTGGACATCCTGGGTTGAACGTATGTGTGTGTGTGTGTGTGTGTGTGTGTGTGTGTGTGTGTGTACAAAAAAAAATGGGCTTAAATGTTCTTGCTTGTGCTTTTGCCTCTTTAACACATAGACTAAAGGCCTTAAAGCTGATTGCATACATTTCTGCAATTTTTTTTGGGGACATCTGTATCGTATCCTCCCTACTTCAAATTGTACTTCAAGCTGTGTGTGTGTGTGTGTGTGTGTGTGTGCGTGTGTGTGTGTGTGTGTGTTTCGACGGCGAACAAAGCAGATTATTGTAAATACTCCTGGATGAGGCTTTTCTTTTTTTTTTCTCATCGAAGTGGCTGGAGGGACGATTTATCGAACTACAAGCAAAACTAAAAGGAAAAAAAAAAGAAACACATTTAAAAGGAAAGGCTTATTATTTAAGAACACGAAGACGGATGTATGTGAAACATGGACCGTTTGGATAATGTGAAAGCCTATTTTGTGCAATTTAGCTTCACACGCTCCTTCGTTGCCACCATGGTGCCATTTTTTTTTATTTACACATCCAAAAAAAAAAAAAAATCTCAAAAAAGGTAAGAATCTCAATTCTGAGTCATGAAAGGCTCATTTGTTAGCACATCTTTGGCGCCGTCCTGGTCAGGAGCGTGGACTACAGGACAGCCAGGACAGCCGCTCAAGCTGGACGACCACCAGAATACATTCTTTAAGAAAATTGTGGTTTGGATAAAGAAATAATGGTGGAGTGATTTTTTTATTTTTTTTTTTTGTATTTTTAAATGAAGCACAGTGGAAAAATCTGAACTTGGAACGAAAAGCGGTCGCACGGATGTCAGGACGGCTTTCAGATCGTCCGATTGTCGTCTCTTTGTGGTTTTGGTGAAAGCAAAAGTCACCAGCAGTGGAACTCCACGTGGATGGTGAACAACCTGCCCCTGAACACAAGGGCATTTCTTCTTTTTATTCTTGTTTTTGAAAGAAATCAAGGTCATCATGGTCACCCTGGCGGTTACGGAAATGACATAATGAGAGGATTAAAAAAAAAAAAAAAAAAAAAAAAAAAGTGACCACGTTTATAACCCACGGTGTTGCGTTTGATTTGAGAAATCAAGGTGAGGTTTGTTTTTATGAATCGAACAAATACGAGACGGATTTCATTTGCACTTATAATTATAATCATAAATCATAAATAATTATTGATCTGTTTTTATAGGCTGTTATTTCCTATGAAAAAAAAACTGCTTTGAATGTCTGACCTTTGCTTTTTTTTTTTTTTAATTAAAAGCGTTTGATTTTTGGTGGACACTGTGATGTGAATGCGCTGGCCTCCCTGAGGTCACCACCAGGATATAAAGACCCTATGAAGGGAGCCAGGATTCAGTGTATGTATGTATGTGTGTGTGTGTGTGTGTGTGTGTGTGTGTGTGTGTGTGTGTGTGTCTTTGAGTCTCACCTGCTTTGTACAAAGAGAAGGAGATGTCCAAGAAGACATACTAACCCTACACCCTACATAAATCGCAACCATTTAATTGGTCAGTTCTGAATAAACCCCGCCTCCCCTGGTTCTATTTGATGAGGTGACTGTAGTATGTCCTCCTGTACTGTACACACGTCCTCTAATGTTCTAGAATGGGGTGGTGGGGGTGGTGGTTTTGGGGAGATTTCCTCTTCGCTAGCGATCTGTGCAATCAAAATGTAAATGCTCATCAGCTTTATTTCCTGTCCTTTGTACTCTTTCTGGGTGATAAAACTCCTAATTTATTTTTGGTCACGAGTTGCAGAAAGAACTATCAGCACTGTAAAAGAGAGAGAGAGAGAGAGAGAGAGAGAGAGAAAGAGAGAGAGAGAGAGAGAGAGAATGCACAAAGAGAACTTGTTTCGTACGATAATCAGACAGATCTCATTAATCACATTAATAATAATAATTATTATTATAATAGAGTTCTTTATTTTAATCTCATTTCTAAAATGTGTTTATTTAGTAGCATTTGACTAAAGTAGGATCTGTAAAGCAAAGAAAACGACTAAAAGTCGATTTAAAAAGAAATAATTATTCACCCACGGCGAGGTGGATATACTATTCAGTGATATCTGCCGGGTGAATAACTGCTCTAGTATATACTACATGGGAACATAAACAAAAGGAAAAGCAAACTAAAATTATATTTTTATGGTTTATTTTTCCATTTTTAATGGACTCAAGTATTACCCCGAGTTTGTAGGGGGGCGAGTGTCTATTAATCTGAGATGGCGTCCCAATCAGATTGCACCATTCCCGTGGAGGATATGCTAAACTGAAATACTCAACTATATTTGGTCTAAATCCTATATATAAAATAAATAAATATATACGTGTGTTTGTGTGTGGGGGGCCGGTGGTGTAGTGCTAGGGTCATGGGTTCGAACCCCTGTTAGATCCCCACCGTGCCAAGACCCCTGCGCAAGGTATTAACCACAAGTGAGCCAATAGTCACCAGTATAAGTACTGGGAAGGTAACCTGTGATGGCCTAGCGTCTCATCCAGGAGGAGCTGAACTCCTAGTTGTTTCACGCTACAGAAACCGAGATAAGCTCCGGCCTGGCGAGCCTGTAGGGTGTAAAAGCCCAACACACTTTACCTTCATTCATATATATTTATATATATATACATATACACACACACACACACACATACACACACTGCCCAAAAAAAGAGTCGCACACACAAATATGTTGTTGTTCCGCCTTTATCCTCGCTTACAGCGCGTAATCGCCATGTCATTGTTTCAACAAACTTAAAAAATATAACATTTATTTCCATCCAGTGTCGGGTTCATTTCTCACCGACGTCTTGAACTGATGAGGGAAAAAACTGAACCACTCCTCTAAAGTCTTCTCCAGCACATCCCGAAAACTTTCACTAGGGTTACGGTCAGGACTCTGGGGCGCCAATACATATGTGAAAATGATTCCTCGTGCTCCCTGAACCACTCGCTCATTATTTGAGTCCCCGTTTTATATCCGTGGAAGAAATCAGGGAAGAAAAAGTGCATTGATGTGATAACCTGCTCATTCACTACATTCAGATCATCAGCTGACTTCATTTTATTGCCATATTAATGTTGCTGAGCCTCGACCGGACCATCTGGAACAACAGTGCCGTGGAGATTACATGCTGAGATCAAGGATAAATGCTCTCCATGAAAATATTAAAGTGTGTGACTTTTTGTTTGGCCGGGCCGTGTGTATGAGAGTTATGAGGTTAAACGTGTGACACTGACCCTTAAAGGGGCCACAGGCGTGTAAATACAAATTATTTTGTCTGACAAAATGTACTTCACAAACTTCACAGTATCCGTAAGGATAGCATCATTTCTTCCCCTCCTGTTTTACTGTCTGGAAAAAATAATTTCCGTCGCTTTTCATGGTGTGAGGCGAGGTTGCCACGGCAACCAGTGTCCATATCCAGGCTGATTTCATCCATCTTTATAGTTCCTGCATTCTTTAGGTCCCAATCTGGAGCGAATACACTTATGTTTGTTTTTTTTCTTTTTCTAAATGAAGAACTGTGACTGGGCACTACTGTCTTACTTTTTTCGTTGAATGTATTTACATGGAATGGGGACTTTTATTTATGAATTTTTGAAAAACATAACCCATCCCGGGTTAAATTCGGTTTTCTTGTTTGGTTTCCTATGTACAAAACTGAATTATGGAGCTCTGCAATTTTTTTTATTTGGAGAAATCTTTTTGAGAGTGACAGAATGTGTGCATGTGTATGTGTGTGTGTCCTGGCAAAAAAAAAAAAGAAAAAAAAAAAAAAAAAAAGGACATTGTGCAAAGTATGTGCATGTATGAGTGTGTTCAGTTGCCTCTTGTTTCTTTTGCTCCTGGCAGATTCAATCTCAGTGCTTCGATTCGATCAGTATTCTCTGCGCTTTGTGCATCCTGAGAGCAGCTTCGCTGCAGTCAGTGGAAATGTTCCTTGTACTACTGTGCATTTAATAAAAGTGGTATGTCTTACAGCGCTGCGTTTATTTCTCCAGTCCACACCCAAGTCCCATTTGTTCGATCAGGAAGTGACTGACACCGACATCTTCATAAAACATATTCATGAGACCTTTATAAGCCCTTCATATACAGGGTGCTTTGATCAATTTTAGTGTCATGTGACATGAGGTTTCTGACCCGGTTTACATGAGAACAAACACAATATGTAATCACATAGAAACATAACACGTCATCACATACTGTACGCGTTACATAATAATAAAGACATGACGTCGTCGGCATGGTAACAGAAAACGGAACAAAGCTGTGACATTTCCAGACGATTCTCTCAAAACTAAACCTGGTTTGTAAGTTTAAAGGTGCACTCATCGATTCGAATCTCATCACGGGCTGATGGCGGTCTGGTGAGCAAGCATTAAAAAAAAAAAAACATTTATACACAGCCCAGGTTCTGTACAATCAAAGTACACAACCAGCCCCACAACACTATTCCAGCCAATCAGCAACAAGGGGCTTTTGTGCATGAGCACAGAACAAACACACCTTCTTGCTGATTGGTGGGAGAGGAGATAAGAGGGTCAATTATAGTGTTGTTGCCTTGGCAATATGCGTCCATGTGTCTACAGGGGGGTGGGGCTTGCAAGAAAGTGCTAAAAAGAGGGCGGGCATTTGGGGAATCGATGACTGTCCCTTTAAGGTTTTAACAGTCACAGCAGGCAAATGTGGCCCAAACACATGATGCATTTAAACTCACCGTAAAACAGGCACGATATTTAGCCACACCCACTTCTTTGGTCCTTGCTTCCTTTAAATATCACTAAACTTTTTTACCTTTCCTTTGGCGCTACTGCCAGGTTCTGCTATCTTATTTCTTTTCAAATCTCCTCAAACACCCAGAGGTTGCGATTAAATGTTCTTGTACAATGGCATCACCCCTAAAGTTTACAAGGTTGCTCATTATGGCATTTGGCAGACTCTTATCCAGATACTGAGAGTTAAGGGCCTTGCTCAAGGGCCCAACAGTGGCAGCTTGGAGGTACTGGGGCTTGAACCGCCGACCTTTAGATCAGTAACCCAGAGCCTTAACCATTGTGCCACTACCTCTGGGAGGAAAAAAAAATAAAAATAAAAAAATCGATTCACGTCTGAATCGCGATTCTGATTTATTAACATTCTGAATCTATCCAAATTTTCAAGAAATTGATATTTAAGAACACGTTTTTTTCGAGCATTTCCAACCTTACTCACAGCGCGTACCGTTTGTCCAGACACGGCCTCCGTCGTGAATTGTTCCAGTGAGTGGCGGCTCCAGAACTAGCTTTTAGCCTACAGCCAACGCCGTCTTCGCTGAAGGCGAATGTTTGGGTGCACTTCGGATTTTCCAGGTAAGAAGGAGCTTGACATGACATACGCGGTGCACAAAATAAAAGTCAAGTATTTCGAGAACACTTCAAATCCCTGAGCTCACATCTTGTAAGATGTCTCCATCACCCGGAGCTAAAAGAAACGAAGCAGCAGGCACTCCTGACCAACACACACTCCATCACTTCACTAAACTCCCAACCGACTGAACGAGCAAAGTGGATCAGTACATCTACAGAACCAGCCGTCTAGTAATATCATTTCTTTCTTTCTTATAGAAGAGTCGTTCCTGGCTTATAGAAGAATGTAGTTACTCGTGAAATTGGCTCCCTTTGTTTGTAATGGTTATGAATCAAACATCGGTTTGAATCAAGAATCGTCACCCCAAAACTCATCCTGAGTTGTTGTTCGATTCACATCCCTCACTACCCTACCAATGAAATCCTCCTTCACTCTTCTCCATGTACCCTTTCTTTCCCTGTAGTCTAAAATTGCCCAGAATGCCCAGTTGGATTGACATAAAAGTTACAAATTCTGAGCCTGTTCAGACAGAGGTCATGTTGCCAGGTATCAGATACGTAGCAGCTTTCAGTACCGTGTATGAAAATGAAATGGGAATTTAAAAATTCAGACTCGGGAGGGGAGGGGGGGGGGGGGCTCACAAAGCCATGCAAGTAAATCTGTTTCGGGCGTCGGCTTTGGGCCACTTCTGCCTGCTGAGTGTTATTTAACCTCATACACAATACAACACATTAACAACAATAAAAACAACAAACTCAAATACAGTGCATGATGGTAGAGGAAGCAAGAGCAAGAAAAGAAACTCACTCACAACCGGCGACTTTTGCTCTTCCTATGTCCCGCCCACTTGTTCATAATTGGTTCACAGAATCACAGGACTCCAGATAATCGCTGCCGCATCAGTCAAACTGGAACGTCACGACAATGTCGTAATTATTCGGGAACTCAATAAAGAAAACTTGTACACGCGTTTAAGCAAATTGGAGACCGCTGGTTCGAATGCAGAATGATGCGGCAGCCATGCCCGGCCGGGAGTCCGTTGGCGCTAATTGGTCGAGATCTCAGGCCGGTATACGCTGGCATCCCGGTCGTTTTCAGTGATCGCAAACCAATCATGGGAGTCTGTGAGCTCATTCGTACAAAAAGGGGTCGGACAGCACTTTCCGTCCGAGTGTGTTAGGCCAGCCCTGAATACGCACGCGCAGCAGTTTGTAAAGATGTGGATGGCTGATGCATGTGTCATGGATAGGGTACATGCTTGCTTATGCCCCTCCCTGATTAGTAGAGGGAGGCAATGCTTGATGGGGGGCTGCAAACTGTCTATAAATAAATGAGGTTTTGATGGACGCAGTGAGAAAGTGGTGAGCAGTCGGTGCGATCTGATTGGTCATAAGGACATAGTATGAATCTGACCACATCCGCTTGGGTTCAATGAAATGTCCAGGACACGGTACGCTCAAAACCCTTATTCATCATTTGCGTTTGTTGGTGCTTGTTGTTAAGTTTGAACTTAAATTAAAAGAAATAAAAAATACAGGCCACCGTACATCCTACACCACGCTTGAAAAGTGAGGAAACCCTATTAGATCACAGTCAACAGATTCCTAAACAGTGCACCTTTAAACCCGGACTATGCATATAGACCACAGCTACAAAGAGCGAGAGGACGATGGGTTTCTTTTCATCAAAAGCTGTGCGCTGTTTTTATTGTAGTATTCTAAATTGACATAAAAAAAAAAAGAAAAAAGAAAGTCTGCCCATGTCCTAGAACCATTATGAAAGTTAACGCACAGATTCAATATACATCTCATTGTATCATACAGTGAGGCTAAAAGTATAGGCATGGAGGTGGCATGAGTCAATCACAAGGCTGAAAAAGAAAAAAAAAATCGAAATCAAAACCTGAATAAATAGAAGGTGCAATTTTTTTTTCTCCATTTAATTTCAAAACAAATATGAGACTCAATGTTTTTTGCTCATTTTTTTTTCTAACGTTAAAAAAACGATGTGGCTCTAAGTGTCCAGCTCTCCTTCACCAAGTTAATTAAGAAAGGGGGTAAAATATCGAGTTTGAGAAGAAGGAATGCTTACACAGGTGCAGATTCCTCCTTTAAAGGGGCGGTGTCATGGATGTTTAAAGAAAATAGCCTAAAATAACATTAATGGAATTAATTAAAGGATGTCAAGTTCAAAAACTTTATTTGTAAGTAGAAAGGCTAGTTAACAAACACAGACTAGCATTCTGTGAAACTTTAAGGGAACTGAATTTGGGTAAAAATCATGACACAGCCCCATTAAGCGACCAGGAAGCAAAAGAAATAAATAAATAAAATCATTTTTTGTTTAAATGATGGTCTGAATATCGGCACTCCGGCTCAGTGGATTTGGTTCAGGAGCAGCAGGCGCTAGTGAAATAAGCAGAGTCGAAGCGAGCGGAAGCATGGAGGCTAACTGTTCTGTACAGGTGCAAACGTTAGAGAGAGAGTACATGATGAGTACTGATGATTATACAGCCGTCACGTGAAAACATTGACTTTAAAAAAAAAAAAAAAAAAAAACAACAACCACCAAACAAACAAAAATAAAATTAGGAGGAAGGTTATATCTTCACCTGTATGGATTTTAGGTTAATTCTTGTGGGGGGGGGGGGGGGGGGGGGGGGGGGGGGGGGGGGGGGGGGGGGGGGGGGGGGG
>JAQMYF010000005.1:15408102-15418343 GCA_030014195.1 Neosilurus mollespiculum | reverse complement strand
CCCCCCCCCCCCCCCCCCCAAAAAAAAAAAAACCCTCACCCATAAAAAGTGTAATGCTGCCTTGATAACCAATGAGCTTTCGAATCAAACGGCAGTCCAAGATCCAGCACAGAACCCTGTCCGAAATTTTCGCTATAACTAAGCGAAGCTTCGGGGGAAAGTAAGACGTCCAGAAAAAAAAATTTTTTTTTAAATGTTTAAAAAAAAAAAAAAAAAAAAGTTTCAAGGTGTCATGATGTCACTGGGAGCACCACGGAGAGCTGGTTGGATATGCTACAGGAAATCGTATCTTAAGAGACTGTCATGCGTGAGCAAGATCAGAAGACCTTCTGTTGTCCAGGGGAAGGAGCAGGTCGGAGGTAAAGATTCCGTGCACGGATCCCTTCAAATCTGGTGATCTGGTCTAGTGAGTCATCCGTGATGGCGTGCATGCCGGGAGAACATCAGAAACAGCTCCTCCTACATGGGTGGAGTCTAACCAAAAGTAAAACGGCGGTGTGCAGCATCTCCTGGGTTTGCAGTTAGTCGTCAGTGCTTTTACAAAGAGTTGGATCAGCTCCAGAAATTTCAGTTTTGTTTTCCAGAACTCGTCTGCAAGTCACCGCAAATGATAAAGTTTGCATGAGTCATCATTTTATGCTATGATGCAACATTTCTCTCCTGATGGAACTGGTCTCTTCCAGGTTGGCTCCGCCCCCACTAACAGGCACAGTGAATGATTTGATGAGGGGCAGGTGTTGATATGGCCTGAACACCTGCATCAGGGGGTCCAATCGTATCCTCAAAGGGCCGGTGTGGGGCCAAGTTTTCATTCCAACCAATCAGGAGCCACACCTTCCCCCTGTTTATAGCAACCGATCCTCACATTCAATAAACTCTCAGGTGTCGCTCCTGCTTGGTTGGAATGAAAACCTGACCCGATCCCGGCCTTACGAGGAGAAGCCTGGACCCCTCACGTGCTCTTGTAAACGCCTGCGAAAAGTTTAAAAGCCGGAAAAAGTCACGGCAGATTAAATACTGTTCATCTGTGAAGCACAGCTGATATTTCTACTACGATCACAATATTTAGTAATCTGATATTACATTTATCGATATATCGCCCAGCCCTAGTAGTCCAACACATTCCTGATGTACTTCCCAGTGGATTTTCTCTGAGTACACTGTCAACACCCGGGAGGAAATCAAATCCCACCTTTTATTGCTCAATAAAAATTCTTGAATCGCTTTGTCTGGACACCTTCCACCCTCAAGTCCTATTAAAGTTCCTGTATCCTGACGTTTCTAATGCCGAAATGGAAGCAACAACACAAAAGAAGATATTCATCGTGTCTAGCTGACCATTAATTACTAATAAACCTTTAATATAGCAGTTTCTCACACCTCCAGGACGCCACATTATAAATTATGAAGCATTTGGGTGAGACGTAAACATGTAACACATCTCGATAATTATATCCTACTTCCTCCAATATATCCCGACTAAATTTTCACATTTAAATCCTGTGTTTGTACACTTATTAATGACACACTTTCCATCACATGCACACCTAGGCAGCCGCCATGTGACCTCTAATTCCGACCATTTGAATAACAGAGTGTTTACATCATCATGGCGTCTCATTTATCCACTCTGAAAGGAAGGCGGACGGTTACTGATCAGCGCCGTTAAAAGTTTAGCACCAAAATACCATCACTGTTTCGTTTACCTACATACAGCATACAAGTACAACTAGCCAAAATTATTTATAATATAATTAGTAACATTATTAGTATACAGCGGCCAATCCAGGATGACTTCGGCGAGAGGCCGGGTACAATCTGGTCAGGTCGCCAATCAATCGCAGGGTTAACACAAAAACAAATAAACAAAAGCTCACATTCATACCTGCGAGCAATTTAGAGCAGCCTACTGACCTTATCCGCATATATTCGGACTCTGGGAGGAAACCGGAGCACCCTGAGGAAACCCACCCAAAAAGAGGAGACCAAGTGAACCCCATATAGAAAGGCCTCCGGTTGACCAGCAGGTTGGAGCTTATTCTCATCTAAAAAAAGTCAGTACTTCAGTTTGTTTACTATTTCTTCAACTTTTACCTAGTAACATTCCCATATACAGTATACACACTAATCAGCCATAACATTAACACCACCTGACTAGTCTGCAGCGAGGCAGCCACCACATGCACTATAAGGAAGCTGCAATGCACGGTGTGTATATAGAAATATTTTCTATCACAGCCAGCATTAACAGATCCAGCTGTTCGTGCTACAGTAGCTCTTCGGCGGCATCGTAGTAGACGCACTCGCCTTCACACGCATCAATGAGTCTCGGCACCCATTTCTTCCCAGTTTACTTGTTGTCCTTCACTGGACCACCTTTATTAGGTACTTAAGCAATGCATACCAGGAACCCTCCACAAGACCTGACGTTTCGGAGACTAACGCTTTAGCTGATACACAACTCCTGTCAAAGTCACTCCTTACACGTGCTCATTCTTCCAACTTCCAACACATCACAACACTTCAGAGAAACGGATGGTTTACTTTCTGTTTAATACATCACACTCCTTGGCAGGTGCCACTGCAACCAGATAGTCAAAAATGTTATTTATGTCACCAGTAAGTGTTCATAATGTTTTTAATGTCCAGGCTGATCGCTGTATACAGTCGATCCTGGGTGTTTTTAGGATTATTACACGTGACTACACTACGACTATACGTGATATAACCTGTAAATTTTAAAACAGAAATGAGATCAAGTTGTAGGCATGGGGGGTGGGGGGGGGGAGATTCACATTTACAGTAGAAACGCACTTAACCACAAGATTTCTTAAAATGTCAATTTGTTCTTTAGATCTCTTGAATAACCGTATAACCAAATTACTGCCGTACTCGTTACCGTAGCCGAAGGAGACTGTAAACAATAAAACCCAAGACCAAAGAAGGGTCTTGACTGTGATCAGCACATTCACGCCATGCCCCATTCGAGACGTCAGTCACGTCACAACGTTAGGTTCACACATCCGCCTGAACGAGCCGACTTAACCAAACCAGCTCGGCGTTATTAGGTTTGTCCGGGTGTACACCTGCCGAACAGGTGTCTCAGTCAGATTTCTGGAAATAACGGCTGACTCTAACCTCACTTCAACTTACCATAATGTTTCGTGTTGTATATACACACACTAGTAGACTGCTTGAATAATCCGAATTATACAAATCAGATTATTTGTGTGAATGTGAACGAGTTTAAATAGGATTTATAGCAACATAACCAATAATAAGCCAACTAAACATCTGTGTATGTGTGTTTCCGAGAAATATTAAAAATAAGGGGTGCACAGTACATATAACCTATTAAAAAAAAAAAAAAACATTTTACACAAGTAAACAAGTTTACATTTCCTTTCAGACAAGTCTGCTAGTCAGAATAGCAAAACACAATGTAAGCTAGTCAGTCAGGTAAAGTTAGCTAGCATACCTCCCAGACCAGATTTACACACAGACGGCCACAAAACTTTGTCTGTGACTAAAATATGAACAAATATTAAGATTTATTAAGTTTTTGGTAACAAGTATGACACGTTTTAGGGAGTTTGTACTCGACGTGTTCGCTGCTAATGCTAATTATTCGTGTTGCTAACACGCCAGGTGTAGCCTAATGCTAATTCCAGACGTGCAAGTCATTCACTTTTCCAGTACTTTTAGATAGCATGACTGAAGGCTAAAGCTAGCTAACCTGAGCTACATGAACAGCAAAGGGCGGCCCAGGTTCATCTGGCTAGCTGACTGACTGACTGACCGCCACATAACCGGCGACTAGCCCGGCTTAACTTAGCCAGTGTGGCTAAGAAATGCTGGATCATGCTGCTTTAGTAGAGTCACTTTATCTCCACATTAAAAAGGGGGTGCGTTTTTAAAGAACTGTTTCCAAACCAGGGCCTTGATGACACTGCAGTCACCTCTGTAGTCTCGGAAGAGCTAAAAAAATTTCCCTCCGCTCTCCTGGTTCGCCCTCTATACCACCACCAGGCCAAAGCCAGGGGCGCTCGCTAAGCTAGCAGCTAGCATGCTAAATAAGGTCCTGTAGCTAGCTAGCCTCGCACGGCAAGAAGGTGAACCGAGCGCACTGGCACCAACTCTTGTCCGAATTCGGACATTTCTACACACCGGCTTCATTACAGGCACCGCGACGTTATGGAGAAGGGCAGGCAGGGAAGTAAAAAGGTTGCAAAATTCATGGCGGCGGCCATCATGAGCCTTTCCCAAAGCATTTTCAATACAAAACATGGCAACCCGCGACTGCTAAAATTCTTTTCACGCAGCATTCGACTGTTCTTTTTTTCTCCTACCTACCTTCATGTCGGGACATCCTACAGACAATGACACAGCCCCCACCTTGGGCTCCCTGACACGTATTTACAAGGAAAGGTGCCGCTTTGAAAAAACGAAATAAAACTGGTGGAAACGCGGTCTCTTTCCTATTTTCTCTTGAAGATGGATCCGCGGCTTCCACTTCTTCCTTCCCCCTCCCCGCCTGTCATGAGTCGCCGCCGCTGACAGAGAGATTACACCCGGAGACCTGCAGGGGGCGCCAAAGGCAACACACGCACTTTCTTCTTCTTGGGTGTCAACAAACCAGCGGCAAACTTAAAGTGTTTTTATTTTTTTTTTTTTTTTTTTTTTTTTTTTTTTTCTTTTTTAACCTCTTCAGACTCGGCCTTCACTGTAATGAACATTTGGGGTCCAAACAAAGAAAAAAAATATAAATGTGATTTCATAACAGGACTAATGCTTTTTGGATCCTGATTAACCAATCACAGTGAAGTCATTAGCCAATCACAGTGATCCGTTTATTACATCACACCTTTTTGAGCCCTAAACCACAGAGGTTACTATTCACTGGTGCGAGTAACTACTGTGGGTCACAATGATATGATGTCACAATAAAATCTCTACCTCTGTGTCCCGATGTCTCGACAGTACATCACATGACCCGTGACCAGGATGGCCTTTCCAACAGTTGCCCCCTTTATCTCCAGCTGTTGCAGCATGCATACTAGTAAGTGTACTTGGAGAGCGGATCTCCACTGCAGACATTTGAACCATCCATCACCTCCGCGATATGTACAACTGCCCATATATCTCGGTGATTGGCAGCATTGTGTCAGTGCAAAGTTCCCCGAATCAGCCACAAGCTAGGCTTCTTCCCACATGAGGTGAGAATCTGGAACTTATTGCCCCGTGGCATCATTTGGGAGGATGTTCTCCAGTGCAGTCTTCATCCTTGAAAACTTTCTCGGGTCTTTTGAAGTCAAGAGTGGGGTGGCCGGCTTGGGCCCTCGGTATGTAAACTCTTGAAAAGATGACAGGTCTGCACAGTTGGGCAATGAGGGGGGTTTCTTCTGTCTTATCCCTTCAAATGCCTACACCTTTGCTCATGTTATGTATAGAAAGTTGTGGCCATATTGCTTTGCAGGGTGGGGTGGGGTAGGTGGGGGTAGAGATAAATTGTCAATGTAAATTTTATTTTATAAATTATTTAATTCATGGACAAGGTGTGCGACTATCAACCCCGAGATCGCAAGTTCGAATCCGGATTGATGCCTCAGCCATCCGTGACCGGGAGTCCATGGGAGCTGTTTGAATAAGTTAAATTAGTCTTATTATATTATAAATTATAATTTTAAAGGGTTCACAAACTTTCAAGTACTGCTGCACTATAGAGGATACACTCGTACTAATCTTTATGTTGACCTTTGGGCACTAAAATCATAATATCAGTTGGTTGTCTTAGACATAAACTGTTTAATTATTACCTCTGCCTGGAGGTTGTGGGAGGTTTTTTGTTTGTTTGTTTTTTTTGTTTGGGTTTTTTTTTTTTTTTTGGAGGGGGGGGGGGTATTTGTGTGCAACATAACTCAGAATGTAATGCACAGATTTTGATGAAATTTTTTCTAAGGTCCTGGTGCAAGTAACAAATTATTACATGTTGGAGGTGATCCATAGGATCATGTTTTTAAAAAATCCCCAAATCCATAAAAATAGTTGAACATGGGGCAAAATGTTCATCAGACACCCACTAGGTGGAGACATATCATTATAACTATGACAAGCTACAATAACCATCAGTATTCACCAGATTTTTTAGGTTAATCAATGCATTTGTCTCCATTTATTTATTTATGTGACCAGCTCCGGCTTAATACGGATTAAGTTGCAAGATAGTGTTTTGAGTAAGAGCCGAAATAAGTTAAAAGACTTATCTGGACAAAAATGGAATACTGCTAAAAATGCATCCTTCAAAGCATAATCTTCGACTTGACCAAGTTCAAACATCTATAAACACAATCTATCCATGATAAAATGCTCGTTAAGGAAAGATCTCCAGGTCCAAGTTGTTGTAAAACAAGGGGAAAATCCACTTATTTTGCCAACATTTAGAGCACTTTTGTGATTGATCAGGGTATTTCCCTATATCCATATTTGGTACTAGAATACTCTACATCATTTCTACTTATGGAATCCCAGAAAGATTGCCGGAATCATACAGTGGTAAACCAAAGAGAAGCCTCAAAACTGTGTAAACAGAACTCCTTTGTTGCTGGGAGGTTTTTCCAGAGACGTTTATATTGATGAATAACATTTAATAATATAAATTTAACCCCAGAATTAAGCTTGTATTTCAGACAAGCTGCATAATTAAGTAGTTTTGTTCCATTTGCCAATGAGACACAACATTCCTCTATTATTGCTTTTATTCGTTTTTATTTCTGCAGTTATTACACAGTATAATTTTCACTGTTGAAACTTTAAAATCTGAAACTTTAAGATAGAAACAGGCAGATATACAAATTTGACCTCTGAGTCTCGTACAATGCGGCCCTTAAACAAACAGCCCGTATGACCCTCATACTGTATAACACATAGTAACTCAATAATATTAGTAAAATATATGCACTTTAAGAAGACATCTGGAGCTTTAAAACATTCCTACATGCAATGCAACCTTTAGAGAGCACATTCATGCTACATTCCTTTCCATACGTCTTTAGCAAATAATCCCGGAACAGCATGTGCTGATATTTGTACATATATGCATGCTTTAACGTACAGTAAGTAACATTCAGTCGATAGACCTTTAAACTCCTTTATAAAGGCTGACCAGTCAGGAACTGTGACTGGCAAGTTAGTTTCCAAATATAAAACAAAAGCCTTAAAACCTGAATATACAGTCAGGTCCAAAATTACTGGCGCCCTTGGTAAAGTTGGTTTAAAAGGAAAGAATGGGGGTGGGGGGTGTAATATCTTTATGAAAAGATATATGAAACACACACATACACGTGTATCATAATTATTGCCACTCCCAAAAATCCTTATATATGAAATGAATAAAACTGCATCATGGTCTATTTATAATTAGAGACTTTTTTATTTAATTTAATTTTATTTCTTTTAAAGTCCTCTGAGTGTTTAGGAACTTTTTAAGAACTCATCCATGTTTTAGTGGGGAATAAATATGAGATGACGCAGGTCAAATTCCTTCAGTCGTTCATGCTAGGGCAATAATTAAGTTAATTAAACATTGGTAAAAGTTGCTAAATCTATAATTACACACCAACTAATTACAAAGAAAGCATGCTGGGAAAAAAAAAGCCCTTTCTTTCATTTAACCACAAAAAGAAGTGGCAGAAGTTCACTAGACGTTTCTTAAACTTTCTACCGTATACAACTAGAGCAGGGGCGTCAAACTCGTTTTCACTGAGGGCCACATCACTAAATTTAAAGGTGATCGGGGGCTGAATAATCACTGAACATCTATTCTAAAAGGGCAACCATGACATCTGCATGGAAAAAAATTATTCATTTAGGAATTTTCCCTCTTTTCCTTTATTCACTTGCATTTTCTAACAACGCTTAGCAGAAAGAATGACTAGCTGTTTACTTGAAATAGGCTGCTGCCACCTAGGGGAAGGATCGTGGTAATGCGGTTCGTGGTAATGGTCGATGAAAAGAAGGTATGATAATCATATTGTTTGAAAGCTTTTGTGGGTCAAATAAAATGAGTTGGCGGGCCAGATTTGGCCCGTGGGCTTTGAGTTTGACACCTCTGAACTACAATTTCAAGCTCGATGTTCAATTTTAATAGGCTGATATTTTAAGGCTTTAAGGTATTTTAATAGGTTCAATTTTCCGCCACGAAGTTAAAAGAATTCTGCTGATTCGGTTGATGAAATGAACGAAAAGGATACCTTGAAAGATCTCTAAGACTTGGGTGCCTTAAAGCGTCCACACCGACAATATCTTTAATTAACTGAATAAGTGTTTCCTTATAAGGAAAAACCAAAAGACGTGCGCCAGAGTCTTTTACCATATATAGCAGTATGGCTAACCTGTGGTATTGCATGGGGCAACATGCATGCGTAGTGCTTGAGGATTTCTGCGAGACCCAAGGAAGTCGGTGTAGGTTATTTGCTCGGGTAAGTGTGCATGCTGCAGTCGACTTAGGTGTGGTTCAATGTGTACAGCACTTGTGCATGGTTACACCACCCCATTTCCTTCAATAATCCACCCTACCCTTTTTTTTTTTAAACCAAGGGTGCCAACAATTCTGGAGTGGACAGTAGGAATAACTGACGGTGCAAAAGGCTTCTGCCGCTGCTAACAAGCATTGATTTGTGCATAACTCCTTTCCTTTTTTAGTGATTTTTTTCTTTTCTTTTTTTTAAACCATGCATCGTGTACTTGGTATCGATCCTTAGAAAAGTAGAAAACAAGCTCGTCAATTTCCTTTGTCGACAACACAATCGTTATTCAAAAGCCCTTTCAATTTGGTAAAACTATTAAGATGTAAAGAGACACTTTAAATGTATTCCTATGGTATGAGATTGAACCGGAAAGGAAAGAATAAGTCCCTGGTTGACGATATACCATCAACCGCAGGGGATTTTGCTTCACTTGGACGATTTGTACTGTTAACTGAGTGTAAAGGGTGTGGTTTAAAAATATGTCTGTAATAAAGCAGCCTGGTGTACGGTATTATGGTATTATGATCAAAAAAATCTCCGATACAATGATCCCGTTGGTTATATAGTATATAACTCAGACATAATGAATAGCCAATATCACTTAATGGGAAAACAATCAGTTCACCCGCAAGTGGTTCACGTACATACTTTCAAATAGATGATACACATATCAAGATGCCTTGTGTTAAATTGCATGGTGTATTTATTTTATTTATTTATTTATTTATTTTTGCACAGTCTGCTATTGTAGCCTAAATCAATCACATGCACGTCACCAAACCCCAAATCTCTCAATCCTACCATGACCCTGTCAGCACCCCATGCTTTCAGGTCTAAAAAAAAAAAATGGTGAAATTTTTCTTTCACTGACAACTCGTCAACTCGTTCCCGTCCAAATCCGAACCCGCCTACGAGGCATCTAGTTGCTGGACGTCTTTTCCAGGCTGTTCGTCTTCCACGTCCAGCTGCTCAGTGGGATGAGAGTTTGCCTTGCCGGCGTCCGAGTTGCTATGGCTGCTGGCACTTCCCAGACGCGTCGAAGCCACCACCGCTTTAACAGCAGCCTGCAGAGACCAGAGCATCACTACCGACATACAGAAAGCCACTGTATTTAACATACACATCCTCAAGAGCGGGAATATCATCCCAACCTTGAGCTTTCTTCTAGCATTGAACTCCTGGAGCTTCTTCTGTGCCGTGTCCATGTGAGTGAAGTTAGCGGCTTTCCCGGTCACCCAAGGGTGTTGCAGGGCCTGCTGCGTCGTCAGCCGCTTCTTTGAATCCTTGACGATCAGCTTCTTCACCTGAATACAGGAGAGTGCAGACGGAAGCCAGGAAAATGAGGGGGGGAAAAGGTCAGGACCATGAATCTGTTTCACATTCAGTTTTTAAAACCTTTCACTCACCAGATCTTTAGCGTTAAGTGACACGTTGTCCCACCAGGGGGAGACAAACTCGTATTCACAGTTCAGGATACGCTTGAACATGTATTGATCCCCTCTGTCATCAAAGAAAGGCTCAAACCCACACAGTCTGTTAAAGAGACACAGACAAAGGCAAAAAAGAAAGAAAGAAAGAAACCCACAGATACTGTATATTTGTTCCTAATTACGTATATAGGATCATCACTATCTTTTCTTTTTTTTTCTTCTTTATCTTTTATTCACTTTTATCTTTAAAAGTGATAAATTCATTAATTTCCCAAACTGTTTAACC
>JAQMYF010000005.1:15391081-15408092 GCA_030014195.1 Neosilurus mollespiculum | reverse complement strand
ACAAACAAAGGCAAAAAAAAAAAAAAAAAACGATGACTAGAATCATAGATACTGTATATTTGTTCCTGATCACATATCATTGTTATCTTTTATTTTTCTCGCCTGTAAAAGTGATCTAATCATTAATTTCCTGAATTGTTTAACCCACAGGTGTCAAACACAAGGCCCGCGAGCAAAATCCGGCCCGCCAAATCATTTTATGTGGCCCACGAGAGCCTTCCAAGAATATGATTATCGTACATTCTTTGCATCGACCATTCCCATGAAACCTAATTCATCATCCTTCCACTAGGTGGCGACTTTCAATTATTCACTCATCTGCCGAACCGCTTAATCCTACTGGGGTTTTAGGGAGGCTGAAGCCCATCAATTGCAATTTTTGCAAAAATGGCAATTTTGAACCGCCAATTAGTCTAATATGCATGTTTTTGGACTGTGGGAGGAAACCGGCGTACCCAGAAGAAACCCAGGCAAGCATGGGGAGAACATGCAAACTCCACACAGAAACGCCCAGGCCCGGGACTCGAACCCACCTTCTTGCTGTGAGGCGGACATGCTAACCACTGTGCCACATGCTAGCTTCTCATGTTAAGAGTTGTGAGAAAATGCAAGTAAATAAAGGAAAAATGCCTAAATGAATCATTTTGCCAGACAGATGTCATGGTTGCCCTTTAAGAATAGATATTCAGTGATTATTCCGCCCTCGATCACCTTTAAATTTAGTGATGTGGCCGTCGGTGAGGATGAGTTTGACACCCATGGTTTGACCCTATAGGAGCCTATCCCAGCCGACTCTGGGTAGAGGCGGGGCATTGAATGAATAGCTTGTCAGTTCATCGCGGGGCTAACACACACACACACACACAATCGTTCACTCTAACATTCACACCTAGGGGCAATTTGCAGTTTATTGAGGTTAATCAATGCCCTTTTCACCATATTTCATTTGTGCCAAGGTAAGCAGAGGTACCTCACCCTCTACGAGTTCTATATCCCTTGTTTAATGTGTTTGTAAATAAATCCAAGGTAGAAAAACCGAGGCGCGTCTTTTTCTATTTTCTTTCACAACCCCTAGGATGCGCCCACTTTTTTAGCTCTTGTCTGCGTAAAAAAAATAACGTAGCACAAACGCTTTATGACAACATGCATGCTAATGACATGTAGCACCAAGTATAGCGCATGAAATATCCTGCTCATACTCCCATATTAGTGAGAAACATCAGGGAAAGAATACGCTCGTGTCATTGGGTTTATTTTTGTTCATGGAGAGCAACTTCCACTGAGGTGTACGTCAGCCGTGAGTCATCCCCACTTATATGGATACGAACACATTAGAATAATGAATTTAATGAGTCCAAATGTAAAAAAAAATGATATCTTTCAGCTGTATATAGAGAAAAGCTACATAACCTCAGAGTCCCGTCCGAAACTTTTTAACCTGAACGATGAAACGTTCTCAGAAATCCTAAAAAGGGCGTGTCACTTACAAAATGTATGTGATAACTCCTACAGACCACATGTCAACTTCAGGCCCATAGGCACACCCCCGGAGGATCTCTGGAGCTGGAACAGAAGAAGCAGAAGTAAGAATGAGAGAGGAGAAGAAATCTGGACATCCGGACGTGCTAACCACTTGCGTGCTTGCGCGGGTTTCCTCTGCGTGCTCCAGTTTCCTCCGATATACCAAAGACATGCAAATTAGGCTAACTGGCTGTTCCAAATTGGCACTAGGTGTGGATGTGAGTGTGAATGGCTGTGTGTGTGTGTGTGTGTGTGTTGGCCCTGTGATGGTCTGGCGAGTTCTTCAGGGTGTACCCCACCTTCATCCAGTGTTGGCTGAGATAGGCACCAGCCTTCAAATGACCCTGGTAGGATTAAGCAGTTCAGCAAATGAGTGGGTGTTTTTTTTTTTTTTCTTTTTCTGTCAAACCGAAATGTAACCACTGAGCCAGAACTGGCTATTTATTCATAGTGTATACAGAGTTTTAGATGATCTACTGTGAATACACTGGCTATGAAGCTCACCACAATATCCCGGAGTCCCGCACACCGTCTTCATCGTCACCTGGTCGTCTATGATTTTCGACAATCCGAAATCAGCTGTAAAGATCAAAGCCACATGACAAGAGTCACACTGACACGTGTCCTGCTCACAAACACTCTAACTGATACCCAAACATCCAGGCGATCAAGATGCAGGTCTCAGAACGGAAACAGAAATCGATAACCATACCTATTTTGAGAGGAGCATCTGGTGCCGAAGTGGCATACAGGAGGTTTTCAGGCTTCAGGTCGCGGTGCACGACACCGTTTTCATGCAGGTACTGCAAACAGAGACAGACGGACGTGAATATTCATCCCGTTCAGCTGGTTCGACAGCTGCCTCACTGACCCCAAGTCGCATCAAGTTACAAACACGAATGTCCCATTTAACCTGAAGGAATGATTAATATTCATGAGAAGGATGTTAGGCTCTAGTCAGGAGAGTGAACCCTGGCTGAGGTGGGTGGTATTCAGTGTCAATCATCTGGATCAGCCAGTCACAGAAGTCTATGAGTTCAAGTATACAGAAGAGGGCAGTTAGCGTCCCTTTCAAACGTGTTTAGCTTCCATGGCCCGTTTTGTGGCGCGGATTAAAAAGAATCATTAAAAAACATGTTCTCAACAGCCATGAAGACCTTGGAGTAATAGATTAGAGTTAAACCTAAGTATAATTGTGTCCAATACACTGTTCGCAATACATGAAATGCAATCAATTTGTTTGTCTTTTTAAAAAAAAATTCACTGTTTTTATTTTCTACTATTTCTTATTTTTTTCTTTCTGTCCAAGATGTTTTTCAATGCTATAAATAAAAGTAAAAAAAAAAACAGTTATATCAATATAATAATAAATAGTAATAGAGTAGCACGGTGACGTGATGGCTAGCATGTCCGCCTCACTGCATGCAGGTCCTGGGTTGGAGTCCCGGGCACGGTGATGGCATTTCTGTGTGGGGTTTGCATGTTAACACCGTGTTTGCATGGGTTTCCTCCGAGTACTCCAGTTTTCTCCCACAGTCCACAGACATGCACGTTAGGCTAACTCTAACTGGCTGTTCCAAATTAGCGTCTAGGTGTGAGTGTTTGTGAGTGTGAGTGTGAATCGTTGTATGTGTGTTGCCCTGTAAGACTTTGGAGACCTGTTCAGGGTGTACCCCGTCTTCCCCCAGTGATGACTGAGATAAGCACCAGCCTCCACACGACCCTAATAATAGGATTAAGTGGTTCGGTAAATGGGTGAGTGAGTAAATAGTAATATAAATAAAAATAGGCAGGGTACACCTCGGACAGCTCGCAAGACCATCACAGGGCAACACACACAACCATTCACATTCACACTCACACCTAGGGGCGATTTGGAACAGTCAATTAGCCTACTGTGCACGTCCTTGGACTGTGGGAGGAAACCGGAGTACCCTGGAGAAAACCCACACAAGCACAGGGAGAACATGCAAACTCCACACAGAAACGCCATCGCCGAGCCCCGGACAGGAACCCGGGACCTTCTTGCTGTGAGGCAGATGTGCCAACCACCATGCTGCTCCCATGCAATATACATGATGTTCATACTGAGTGTGATTTAAGCATCAGTGGAAAAATTCAAACCAGGCTAAATGGATCAGCTGGACATTTCAGTGGGTGAAAAACGATGAAGAGGATAAATTAATTAATTAATTAATTAACTAATAGACAAATGTTAAACTGCTGCTTGTGTAACATAACAAAAAGTATCATGTTTTGAAAGAACAATAAGGGAGGATATTTCTATAGCGTTCTATAGGAGTGCGACATACCTACTGTTTTATAAGCAATGCTTCGGGTAAGAAGGTTACCACGGAAACTCATTAAACATAGCAGCGTGGACCAGCAGAAGTCTGCCTGGTTACAGTAGAACGACATGCAGCTGCCCACACACACACACACACACACACACACAGATGGGGCTCTCAGCCAGAATTAGATTCTCCACCATGCTTTGAACATCAGAAGAAAACGGTAAAGTAAGCATGCACATAATGCAAATGATATGTTAATGATATGCTAGTGATATGCTAATTAGCCTCAAGTCAGGAAAGCCCTGTACTTGACATGAGTTTCAGCTTTTGACTTCCAGAGACAAGCATTAGCCCAAATGGTGTAAGTGTAAAAGTATGATCAACACAAATATGTCTTATGCCAAGTTTAAAGGGGTGCAGTGTTTTTCCTCTATCCGCACCAATTAGACTGACGTACGGGTGTGTTATCTTTTGCAGGGCTGTCTAGGGGGAATTCTTCCTGTGCAATGCACAGTGGGGCTGACATACATACTGTATCTCATATTCTCTCTCTCTCTCTCTCTCTCTCTCTCTCTTCCTCTCTCTCTTCTTAGTCTGAGGCCTGTTTATCTCGGTTAATGGACCACTGCAGCTCATCAGCACAACAGAAGCTGCACACAAACCCATATAAACTCTATCAGCATTACACATACGAAGGGGGAAAAAAACAACAAAAAAAAACAGCAAATGCCGCATTAGCTCCTGTTGCTAGATAATGCAATACATCAACCCATAGAGATTTAATTTAAAAGCAACTGAAAGTCTATGGAGAGATGCTGGTCTACCCTGAAACTATAACAGTATCACAATTAGATACAACCATAAATGATAAACAGGATTGGTCAAAATTTGTCCCCGAACCATTAGGATTGGTCTCTGAGGTGGGACTGGCCATATTTTCTCAAGGTTTGGTTGGGATTGGTTCAATTTCATTCAGGATTAGAGATTCAGAGAGGCTGGGAGCTTGTCAGCTTTTTCTGGGAGTGGTAACCTACACTGGGAGTGGATGGGATTGGTCAAAATGTCAAAATACATTTTTTTTTTTTGGGCCGGAATGGTCAAACCCTCTGGAGCTGAGCAGGAATGGTGAGGTTTATCTAAGGGTGGGCAGGGGTCAACCCTTCTCCGGGGTCAAACTGTGTTATGGGGTGGGCAGAAATGGTCAGATTTTCTCTGGGGAAGGCAAGAATGGTTATACTTTCTCTGGGGTGGTCAACCCTTTTCTGTGGTGGCCAGGAATGGTGAAACCTTCTCTGAGGGTGGGCCTGAATGGTTAGACTTTCTCAGGGGAGGGCAGGAATGGTTGTACTGTCTCAGGGGGTAGGGGATAGGTATTCAAACCTTCTCTGGGGGTGGCCAGGAATGGTCAGATTTTTTCGGAGGCTAGGCATGGAAGGTCACACTTTCTCTGGGGTGGCCAACCTTTTTCTTGGGGTGGGAAGGGATGGTCAAAATTTCCCTGGCCATGGTCAAACCTTTCTGGGAGTGAACAGGAATTTCCCAACTTTCCCTGGGGCAGGCAGGAATGGTCTGACTTTCTCTGGGGGTGGCCAACCTTTTTCTTGGGGTGGACAGGGATGGTCAGAATTTCTCTGGAGGTGGACAACCTTTTTCTTGGGGTGTACAGGGATGGTCAGACTTTCTCTGGGGGTGACAACCTTTTCTTGGGGTGGACAGGGATGGTCAGACTTTCTCTGGGGGTGGACAACCTTTTTCTTGGGTTGGACAGGGATGGTCAGACTTTCTCTGGGGGTGGACAACCTTTTTCTTGGGGTGGACATGGATGGTCAGACTTTCTCTGGGGGTTGGCAACCTTTTTCTAGAAGTGGACATGGATGGTCAGACTTTCTCTGGGGGTGACAACCTTTTTCTTGGGGTGGGAAGGGATGGTCAAAAATTCCCTGGCCATGGTCAAACCTTTCTGGGAGTGAACAGGAATGGTCCAACTTTCCCTGGGGCAGGCAGAAATGGTCTGACTTTCTCTAGGGGTGGCCAACCTTTTTCTTGGGGCAGGAAGGGATAGTCAGACTTTCCCTGGGGGTGGATAGGTATGGTCAAATTTCTCTGAGGCAGGCAGGAATGGTCAGTCTTTTTCCAGTGGTGGGCAGGAATAATCAGACTTTCTCTGGGGGTGGACAACCTTTTTCTTGGGGTGGACAGGGATGGTCAGACTTTCTCTGAGGCAGGCAGGAATGATAAATCTTTCTCTTGGAGCAGGAAGAATTGGTTTTTCAAAAGCAGGCGGAAGTGGGATTTAAAAAATATTATCATCTCATCTGATCAACACAGAAGCGTTTCTCTGGAATGAAACACACAAACACATGCACACACAATGTGTGAGAACTCCCATTACAAGTACACAGGGCAAAACTGTGTGGTGTGATACCAAAAAAAAGGTGACACTTCTAAAGGGGGTGGTAGCATTGAACTCACTGTTCTTCCACCCGGTGTGATGTGGAGAGTCTGTGTTTACTTATTGCAGCCTGCCAACTCTCTAAGCTAAAAGCTATGCATAAGAAATGTGCCCACTGTCCTGCAATCTCATCTCCTTGGCAACAGAGATCCTTGGTGAAATGAAGGCCAAGAGGCGAGCATACATTAAAAAAAAAAAACAACAACAAAAAAACCCCAACAACATCTACAACTACAGAAGCTACTGTACACCCCCGAGGAGAGACCCTGTTTCTGCAGCATGACATCTGTCTCAGTTACTTAGCCAGATGCACTGGATGGAGCGGTTGCCAGATTTTGTCTTGTGTTGACTGGAAAAAATAAAAAAAGAAAAGAAAAATGCAGTAGTTGACAGAACAGCTTTGATAGTAAACACGTCGGGGGGAGAAAGGGACTGAGAAAGAGAGAGAAGGAAAGACAGTGGGAAAGAAAGAATGGAGAATAGCCATCTGTGACCTCTCTGTGGGGTCTCAGTTCTCCTGCTGGCTTTAAAGTAGAACAGTGAAAGCACTAAATCTCACTTCGAGTCTCTCTGGAACAGGAACCAAAAGTACACTAAAGCTCTGTAAGGACGGCCGACGTGAATAACTACCACGACTATGAAAATAGGTTTGTGTCAAGTGTGTGTGTGTGTTGTACATATTGTACTTTTTATCCATCTATAATTACATTTAATGTCGCAGAGCAGTCACAAAACAATTACTTCCTGATATCACATTATAGTAGCTATAAACTCATTCCCTCACAGGCTTTTCTTTTTTTCCTCTTGCGAAGTTCTTAACACAATAAATGTCTCCTTGCAGAAAGTTCAATAATAGATTTTATTTGTTTTAATGAGGACTAGGTTATGTGTACAGTTATACCAAACTATGATTTGTCACCGTCACTTCCCGAGTCGCTCACATCTTGTCTACTAGTGTTAAAGAATGTTAAAGAAATTCCTCTCCAAAATTCCACAGAGTCTTCCTTGTACAAGGCCCCGCCTCTGGTAGAAATTTCGAGACAATTTTGTGATAACTTTCTGCAAAAACTAACAGAAAGTACACAGCACCCCCTGCTGGGCCTGCTGTAATATGACACTTCCAAAAAAGTCATCCTATCTCACACTGTTAAAGAATCCTTTAAAAAGAAATTCCTGGTTTCAGAATTTGATCTGGATATTTCCAAAATCGCACAGAGTCAACAAACACAAAAAACATAACCTCCTTGGAAGAGGTCATCAAATAGAATCATAAAAAAATAAATAAATAATTTGCCTAAGATGTCACTTCTTATCAAACATGTTTCTTTTTAAAGAAAATGACAAAGATTAGGTTATCTAATCTAATGATCCCTACTTGGGCCGCCAGATCCCCACTGGATGTTTACCACTGATCTGGGTGCAGTGTGCAACGCTTCACAGGTAATCGGATGTTTTAAACAGCTGACAAAATCTGGCAACCCTGATTTCTTCATAGGTGTGTAGATGATCTACACTGAAATCCTGATGTGTCCATTGCAGCAGTTGTAACATGAATCCCAACCGTATTGTACAGTATAACAGCGTGAAACCAAACTGAATGGGGAAAAATGTCAGCTTCACAAATCCAGATCAGAACACACAGAAGACCACAAGCCAGGAAACTGAACCTAGCGATCGAAGACTCACCGCGACGGCTTCCAGCACTTGTTTGATTGCGTCTGCTGCATCCCGCTCACTGTAGTAGCCCTTCTCCACCACCCTGGAGGAAGGAAAACCTTGCCTGTTATGTTGAAATGATGCCACCATGCACAGCCGGGCGAGCCAAAAGAGGTTGGCTGAGAGTTTTTTTTTTAATTTTCACTTTATGGTGACTCAAGCACAACTTGGCGCACATAAAGAGGTGAACAGATACACTTCCGCTGATTAGTCATTGCTTATGGGAAAGAGCCTTTTGGAATAAACCAGGCAGCATATTTATTCTTTGAGCTGCTTTCAACAAGACTGTGCTTCCGATGAAGAATCGCAGGTCAGACGTTATTATAAATTGTCATTTGTAGGCATTAACACACTTGAGGGAGTGGTGACGGTGTAAAACCATCAAGAACACGCATTAAATTTCCTGTAAGAGTGATTTTACGCTGACACTGAAGACTCCTTCCATAAATATTCATTTATTTGCTGAACTGCTTTATCCTACTGGGTTTGTACGGAGGCTGAAGCCTATCTCAACCGACTTTGGGCGAAGCGGTACTCCGGTTTCCTCCCACAGTCCAAAAACATGCAAAGTAGGCTAATTGGCTGTTTCAAATTGCCCCTAGGTGTGAGTGTGAGTGTGAATGGTTGTATGTGTGTCGCCCTGCGATGGCCTGATGAGCTGTCCAGGGTGTACCCTGCCTTCGCCCAGAGCCAGCTGAGATGGGCGCCAGCCTCCCCGCCACCCTAATGAGGATTAAGAGGCTTAGAGAATGAATGAATGAACGTTATATTGTTCATTGGTTGTGTATACTATTGCCATTTGGTCAAGATGTTAAACCATATAGTAAATATTGGTGTATATTAGCCATATACCATTTACTGACCTGTCAAACAATTCTCCTCCAGTGACAAGCTCCAAGACAAGACTGATCTCTGACGGTGTCTCAAAGATCTCCTTCAGCTTGATCTGCGATATTATAAAAAGTGTGTGTGTGAGAGAGAAAGAGAGAGAGAGAGAGAGAGAGAGAGAGAGTTTAACTATGTCATAATTAAAACACTGTAATAAATAAGCACTGCTGAGAGACCATTAACTAAAGCTGCACTTTCATGCCAAGCCCAAAAGGCACAGTCATTTACACCGAAACCCTTAACTCAATCTTAAAACGAAATAGCTCCAACCGATTGGCTCATTACCTCCACCAAGGGGGTCATGTTTACTCTCAGTTTGTGTATTTGTTTGTTGGTAGGATTGTGTAAATAATACATATGGATATTCATTAAATGTCTACCAGAGACGGGACTTTGGACAATGAAGCCTCTATTAGACTTTGGAGATGATTTAGATCAGATTCAGGATCCCGGAATTTTTTCAAGGATTCTTTAACATTGTGAGATACAAAGGTTTTGGGTTTTTTTTTTTTTTCAACGTGTCATATTACAGCAGGCCCAGCAGGGGGTGCTGTGTACATTCTGTTCAATTTTGCAAAAAGTTATGGCTGGATATTCGTGAAATGTCCACCAGAGACGGGACTTTGGACAAGGAAGCCTCCATTAGATTTTGGAGATGATCTAGATCAGATTCAGGATCCAGGAATTTTTTCAAGGATTCTTTAATATTGTGAGATAGAATGATTTTTGACATTCTGGTTCATGTGAGTCATTGGTGGCTCAGTGGGTAACGCTGTGGGTTGCTCATCAGAAGCTTGGGGGTTAAAGCCTTAGTTCCATTAATCTACCACTGTTGGGCCCTTGAATAAGGCCCTTAACCCTCATCAGCTTAGCTGTACAAATAAGATTTAAAAAATAAATAAATAAATGTGAAATTTTGTAATGCTGTAAATACAAATGTAAATTGGTGGGCTGGTGGGTTTGGCAGAGGTTTGCGTCCTCTGAATGCTCTTGTTCACATACTTTCTATAGAGTCTGCATCTGTTGAACCCCGACTTCAACCAGAGTTATTTAAGTGTACATAAATAATGGACATCCTTTTAATTACAATTTAGATTTATTTATTTATGAGCCTATTTATGAACGTATTTGCATATTATTTTAATATTACGTGTAGTAATACGTGTAGTATTATAATATGTAGCACCTGATTTACAATCTGGAGCCATGACATACATAAAAGCATAGCACAGTAATAATGAGTTAAAATGTAGACTTAAGAGAGCTTGTGTCACAGAAATTCTTCATAGGTTTATGAAAAAGGTTTAAACCCTAATCAGTTTATCCATAAAAATAAATACAACTCAGAGAAGCACGACTCTACCTCCATAATCTTTAACACGGTTCGAGACAGTGGTGTGTGTTTGCTTTGGGTAACCTTTAAACCTCTGATATTTTAATGTATTCTCTTCCCTGCAGGTGACCACAAACAGAACACACACTTCTGCATCCTCCGTTATCCTGAATATTTCGACGATACAACCTGTTTTACATCCAGACTTACTATGTTTGGATGCGAGAGGCGCAGCAGGACTCCGATCTCTGTTCTTACAATCTTCTTGTCAACCTGAAGGGGGGGAAAAAAAAACCAGAAGATATTGTTTAAGATGAGCCAGAGGATGCGGATGTGGCTCATGCGTAGACGTTCGGCTTTTTAATCGTCTTAATGGGTAAAAACGTTGAAAGCTAGGGCGATGTTACGTGCTTCTTGAAATCGAGGTTCTATACAGTATTGTATACGGTACAAATCTGGAACATGGTTCTGCCTGGATTTTGCATGTTCTCTTCGTGCTTGCATGGGTTTCCTCCAGGTACCCCGGTTTCCTCCAACGGTCCAAAGACATGCATATTAGGCTAACTGGCTGTGCCGAATTGCCCCTAGGTGTGAATGTGAGTGTGAATGGTTAGTGAGTTTTGGCCTTGTGATGCTCAGGCGTGCTGTACCTCATCTTCACCTGGTGTCGGTTGAGATAAGCGGAACGTGAGTAAAATGTTCCTATGATGACGGGTCTGATCTTAATACCTAATGGTTAAACAAAGACTAGCCATCTTGTATGAAACACAAGTGGGGATGTTCTTAAGGTCCACCGGTTCTATACGGATTGGAGAAACCCGATCAGCCTCTCAAGGCTTCTCAATCCGAGACAACAGAAAAAAGAAGGACAGAAGAAATCCCTCATGCTCGGTCTCTGATCAGCAGACTCACTGTTTTCTTCAGCTTCTTGACGGCGTAGGGTTTCTGGGTGCCTTTTTGCCGACACCGAAACACCACTGACGTGGCTCCCCTGGAAACAGGAGAAAAATCACACATCAGTCATGTGTTATGAGTGTTATCTTTCAGCATATTGGCGAAAAAGCTAATTACGTATGTAAACACTACAGAGCAAAGATATACATATGCCTGTTTAATTATACAAGTATTTCATGAACCAGCAGATCAGAATCGGGAATATTGAGGAATATTGGATTTTAATAGGGCGGCATGGTGGTGTAGTGGCTAGCATATCCACCTCACAGCAAGAAGGTCCTGGGTTCGCGGCCTGGATTTCGGCTAGGGTGTTTCTCCCAGTGCTGGCAGGGGTTCTCTCCGGGTACTCCGGTTTCGTCCGACAGTCCAAAGACATGCACATTATTCTCACTGGACGTGGTTAGCACGTCCTCCTCACAGCATGAAGGTCCTGGGTTTGACGGCGATGGGTGTTTCGGTGTGGGGTTTGCACGTTTTCCCTGTGCTTGCATGGGTTCTCTCCGGGTACTCAGGTTTCCTCCGACGGTCCAAAGACATGCACATTAGGCTAACTGGCTGTTTCAAATTGCCCCTAATGGTGAGTGTGGGCGTGAATGATTGTGTGTGTTGGCGCTGCAATGGCCTGGCAAGCTGTCTAGAATGCACCCCGCAGTCTCGTCCAGAGTCGGCTGAGATAGGCTCCTGCCTCCCTGCGACCCTTATAGGCAAATGAATGAATATATAGCTCATTGTTGATAATTTATTATAATGGCAGGTCACGTCGTGTTTTCCTCTTTACCTGCTCTATATCTTAGTCCAGGTCCAGCAGCACAACACTGACTCACTTATTAGGGTCGCGGGGACGCTGGAGCCCATGTCAGCCGACACTGGGTGAAGGCAGAGTACATCATCACAAGGTGACACACACATACACACACTCATACATAGGGGCAATTTAGAGCAGCCAATCCTTTGGACTGTATGTATGAACCCTTGAGCTCGGGACTCAAACCCAGGACCTTCTTGCCGTGAGATGGACGTGCTAACCACTACGCCACTGTGCCGCCCAGCAACACAACAGATTACTAACTAATTTACATGGAAACATCAAATGAGCAAACCACATATTAACCCTTAACCCACCGCTGGCTTTAAGTGTCCAGGCTCACATGTGGGAGTTGTAAAAGCTCGGCTTATTTTCAACCCATCAGCATCTTACGCTGTAGCGTCTGTGTGTTGGACCTTCAGTGCACCACATAATCAGCTTAGCCCAGCAATCAAACCAGGCCTCAGGCCAACACAGTATGCCGGAACAGAGTCTGTCTCGATCGGGCATCTCAGCCGGAGATTGTGAAGCGCGTAAATAAATGAAATGAAGGTAATGCAATAAAAGTGGATCAGCGACCTTATTGGTCGACAAGCACCATGTGGATTTTGGATTGGTTTCATCGGAAGTGGAGTTGCTTGTGTGTTTTTGGCCATAAACTGTGCTCTGACACACACACACACACACACACACACACACACACACACACACTGTAAACGTGAAGAGACTCCAGCCAAGCATCAATGCCAACTCAACAATCTGCTCCTCATAATTACTCCATCCCCAAACCCCCCCGAAGCCCCTCCTCAGACCAGAAGATTACACCAACCGGTTACAATACAATACTACACAAGGAAATATTTAGAGAGATGGAAAAACCCCAGAGCAGATATTATATCGATGATTCTCCCACCACGTCTCTCTCTGTCTTAATCCTCGCCTTGTGATTGCAGCGAGAACGCCTCGTTTCATTTCATCATTAAAAGTTAATGAAAGGATCCATATTAATGAGGAGCCACTGTAAAGGGTGATGTAGTGCATGAGAGGAAATGGGAGGGACACGTTTTTGCTGCAGTGTTTTAAATCGTAAAATTCTAGTACAGTTTATATGCACACGGTTATGTGTTTGACTTTTACATTCGAGAAAAAAATGAAGGAAATGTTTTTTTACAGGATTAAAATAAATGAATGATGATGAATGAAAAAAAAACCTCAATGATTATTTAGATGATGATGCTGGTGATGATGATGATGGTGGTAGTGATGATGGTGGTGGTGGTGATGATAATGGTAGTGATGATGATTTGATTTTGATAAATGATGATGATGATGGTGGTAGTGATGATGGTGGTGGTGGTGATGATGATGGTAGTGATGATTTGTTTTGATTTTGATAAATGATGATGATTATGATGGTGGTGATGATGGTAGTGATGATGATGATTTGATTTTGATAAATGATGATGATTATGAAGGTGGTGATGGTGGTGATGATGGTAGTGATGATGATGATGGTGATGATGATGATGATGGTGGTGGTGATGATGATGGTAGTGATGATGATGATTATGAAGGTGGTGATGGTGGTGATGATGGTAGTGATGATGATGATGGTGATGATGATGATGGTAGTGATGATGATGATTTGATTTTGATATATGATGATAATGATGGTGATGATAATGGTGATGATGATGATGATGATGGTGATGAAGATGATGGTAGTGATGATGATGATGATGTCTCATCCTACACATTTAGGTATGTACATGAAAAAGTACATTTATTCATTTTCTAAGCCCCTAAATCCTAATTAGGGTGGCGGGGAGACTGGTTCCCATCTCAGCCGACTCTGGGCTGGGGCGGGGGACACCCTGAACAGCTCGCCAGGCCATTGCAGGGCAACACACACACACAACCATTCACACTCACACTCACACCTAGGGGCGATTTGAAACTGCCAATTAGCCTACTGTGCATGTTTTTGGACTGTCAGAGGAAACCGGAGTACCCGGAGGAAACCCATGCAAGCATGGGGAGAACATGCAAACTCCACACAGACACGCCCGAGCCCAGGACTCAAACCCAGGCCTTTTTGCTGTGAGATGAATGTGCTAACCACTGCACTGTCACTCCTTTTATTAAATTAGAGATGGGTTTTCCATCAAATGTTGTTCACAAATCTGTATATATATCTGTGTTAGTGAGCACTTCTCCTTTGCCGAGATAATCCATCCACCTCACAGGTGTGCCATATCAAGGTGCTGATTGGACAGCATGAATATTGCACAGGTGTGCCTCAGGCTGGCCACAATAAAAGGTGACTCTAAAATGTGCAGTTTTATCACACAGCACAGCACCACAGATGTCGCAAATCGCATGCTGACTGCAGGAATGTCCACTCGAGCTGTTGCCCGTGAATTGAATGTTCATTTCTGTACCATAAGCCGTCTCCAAAGGCGTTTCAGAGAATCTGGCAGTACATCCAACCGGCCTACAACCGCAGGCCACGTGTAACCACATCAGCCCAGGACCTCCACATCCAGCATCTTCACCTCCAACATCGTCTGAAACCAGCCACCCGGACAGCTGCAACAATCGGTTTGCATAACCAAAGAATTTCTGCACAAACTGTCAGAAACCATCTCAGGGAAGCTCATCTGCATGCTTGTCGTCCTCATCGGGGTCTCGACCTGACTGCAGTTCATCGTCGTAACCGACCTGAGTGGGCACATGCTCACATTCGATGGCTTCTGGCACGTTGGAGAGGTGTTCTCTTGACGGAAGGAGATGTGTTGCACTGCATGAGGCTAATGATGCTCACACCATATACTGACTGGTTTTCTGACCCCCCCCCCCGGATCCCCCAATACAGTAAAACTGCACATTTTAGAGTCACCTTTTATTGTGGCCAGCCAAAGGCACACCTGTGCAATATTCATGCTGTCTAATCAGCATCTTGATCTGCCACACCTGTGAGGTGGATGGATTATCTCGGCAAAGGAGAAGCGATCACTAACACAGATTTAGACAGATTTGTGAACAACGTTTGAGAGAAACAGGCCTTTTGTGTACGTAGAGAAAGTTTTAGATCTTTGAGTTCAGCTCATGAAAAATGGGAGCAAAAACACAAGTGTTGTGTTTATATTTTTGTAGAGTGTAGCTTTGTTTACCGCCCGAATAATTTTTTTTTTCCGAGGCACTGCAAGGGCTTGTTTTATTTTAAGGTGGTTATATAACACACATGCATTGCAGGACTTGAGGAACAATTCAACCCCTTTTCTAAAGCGGGCAAAAAATAATAATAATAATAATCATAATAGAAATATGAACACTTAATACAGGACCAAATCCTGGCAGGAACTACATATCTGCTCTCATAGAAAAATAGAAAATGAGATGATATGAGCCTTGGTGACCTAATTATTGAAAAAAAATGTAGAAAAACAGAACAATCAAGTAAAAAGAAAGCAGATGGATTCACCATCCAGAAGCCAGACCACAACACTCTACATATCAGCACTAATACCCGGAAATCCAATCAATATTCATCACAGAAATGATATTACATCACGGAAATGAACACACACACAGACACACACACACACGTCAAAATGAGGGATTATTGTATATTAATGGCACTCGGATGGCCCCCATTAGTGATTCTGACCAGTGTCGGTTTATTGATCTAACCACCGGAATCATTCTGGTAAATAATTGACGAGTTTTAAGATGATGAGGGGGAATATGGTGGGACGTCCAGTGATCAGACTTAATAATACGGAGCCATGAGACTTGCAGTGGGGCGGCACGGTAGCGTAGCGGTTCGTGGACATTCTTCAGCTCCTGGGTTCCAGTCCTGGTGTTTCAGTGTGGAGTTCGTAGGTTCCCCCATGTTTGTATGGGTTTCCTCCAGGTACTCCGGTTTCTTCCAACAGTCAAAAGACATACCCTTTAAGCTAATTGGCTGTTCCAAAATGCGTGAGTGTGGGTGTGAATGCTTGGATGAGATAGGCTTCAGCCTCCCCGCTACCCAGGTAGGATTAAGCTTTGGCAAATGTGTGAGTACTTAATAAATTAAAGTTTTATTAAAGTATTTACATGAAAGTATAGTTTTTAGTTATTACAGTTTGTAAAACAAATTCGTACATTTCAAATTCATTCATTTATTTTCTAAGCCGATCAATCCTAATTAGGGTCGCGTGGAGGCTGGTGTCCATCTCAGCCGACTCTGGGCGAGGGCGGGGTAGACCCTGGACAGTTTGCCAGGCCATCGCAGGGCCAACACACACAGCCATTCACACACACACTCACATCTAGGGGCAAGTTGGAACAGCCAATTAGCCTACTGTGTGTTTTTGGATTGTCGGAGGAAACTGGAGCAGCTGGAGGAAACCCACACAAGCAGCTGTGAGAACATAGACTCCACACAGACACACCCTCTATAAGTACACAAAAATAAATATAACCGCACTGTGATAATGCCGGGTTGAATAAGCCTGCAGCAAGATAAAAATAAATAAATAAAATAAAAGTGGATCTCCTGGCTATGCTTCCCAACTTCAGCTTTTAGAACCACCGCCGGAAGGCATTTCTCAGCAGTTTTCCTCCAAACAGAACAAAACAGAACAGTCGTAACTGCCAAAAGCGGCCCTTCTGAGCCTCTTCTCTGGATTCTTCCTTCATCTATCATTCCACAAACCTAATACAACTACTGATGATTGTAGAACGTTTGCAGAAGCAGAGAGGAGAAGCTAACTCAATAAATGTCTATGATGGAAGCCACTTAACGATAATGGATTTCCCAGCTCTATTGTTCCTATGCACTTAATGCACAGTTGACGGGGAGGGAAGTGGAGTGCGGGAGCGTGTGTTATCCAAGCTCATCGCTCTGTTTCTCTTCTCCGCTTGCCCGGTATTACATAATCACAGGCAAGTAAAAGAAAGAGAGGGAGAGAGAGAGAGAGAGAGAGAGAGAGAGAGATGGGGGCAAGAGAGAGAGAGAAAGAGAGAGAGAAAGAGAGAGAGAGAGAGAAAGAGAGAGGGGG
>JAQMYF010000005.1:15370053-15382112 GCA_030014195.1 Neosilurus mollespiculum | reverse complement strand
CTATTATTTTTATATATAATTGTTATTTCTATTTTTTATTATATATATACTTATTACAATTATTTTTTATTATACTTACATAATTATATTAATATTATTTTTTATTATTTATACAATTGTTATTATAATTAATAACATTATCGTTAATATTAACAAAAACAAATCAATAATAATAATAATAGTAATGTTATAATTATTATTAACATTATTATTATTAATGGTAATACTATAATACCATTATTATTGTTGTTGTTATTAATATTATTATTATAAAAAAATACATGCGAAAATAAACATAGCATGAAATGTATTACAATTGAATGGTGCTTGATCAGGTATAGGGGCAGCATGTGGTGTAGTGGTTAGCATGTCCGCCTCACAGCAAGAAGCTCCCAGGCTCTGCAGTGGCGTTTCTGTGTAGGGTTTGCATGCTTGTGTGGGTTTCCTCCGGGTACTCCGGCTTCCTTCCAAAACCCAATGACGTGCACATTAGGTCAACTCTAAATTGGCCGTTGACATGAATGTGAATGGTTGTTCTGTTGGGTGTGTTAGCCCTGCAGTAGACAGGTGACCTGAATGGATGGGGGGAAATGTATAACTGTGTAATCACATGCTGTATTACAATTAAGGGTGCAAATGGTCTAAAATCCTAATTTAGTCCCCTGTGGCTACCATCTCAGTTCAAATGCAGTTTAATTTGTGTACTTCTGAACTTGATATTATGTCTATGCAGAATAAACTGAAGGTAATTAAAGCCAATTCATCCAGTCAGAATGTTCTAAGGATTTTGCAGTCATTTTGCAGAATAAATAAAAAAAATGCTTTTGCTTTACCGAGCAGTTTGAGTAAACACTACTGAGAACAGGCTCGAAGCCTCCCACCTTTTTTGGACTCTAATCTGTCTTGGCTTGGACAAGTGCTCTGGTGCTTCCCTACACAGCGCGGCCCATCTGTTCTAGACCTGCTCCTTACCAAATATCAACCTGCATGTTTCCTCACAACACTCACATACACAAACACCATGCCCCAAGCTTATCCCTCCACACACCCACATATGAGTGCTTTTTTGGAATACGGATATACAGCCCCCCCCCAATAATAGCTGCATTTGCAATCTTCTCCTCTACAAGGAGAGAAATGCATGTTCTGTCCTCATTAACAGGTCAAGCACTTTGTCTTCTGCATGAGGACTGGCTATTCTGCAATAAAATGCAGGTAAAGTTAAAGGGAATTCTTATTCAGTCAAAATATTTCCTCATTTTTGATTGGCGGACAGCCATCAAAAGGTTACTGGTTTTCTTCTACAAGCCAAATTACTGCATCATTTACATCAGATACGTTGATTGATAATTCAACATAGTGATGTGACTGTCTACAAACTCATTTTAATGGAGGGCCTCATCATTAAATTTCTGGGTCACCGAGGGCCAAATAATCATGGAAAATCTATGAAAAAAATTATTTTCTGCATTTTTCCGTTTTTCCTTTATTCACTTTCCGTTCCTGACAAAACATTAGCGACAAGCTGTTTACTTAAAATAGGTTACCGCCACCTACTGGATGAACGGTGAATTATGTTTCGGGGTAATGGTTGATGGAAAAAATGAATGATAATCATTTTCTTTGATTGGGCCACAAAAAATATGCTGGCAGATCAGATTTGGCCCACGGACCTTGAGTTTGACACCTGTGACCTACACAGTCAATGTACAGGTATACACAAATTTATTTATTTATCATCTCCTCCTATAAAAAATAAGATTTCAGGATAATACATCTTGCAACAGGGCAAAAAGTGTTAAAACTAGTCTTCAGGAGAGCACTATTAGCCAAATGATGTGACTAGCACACAGATCGGGAAGAAAAAAAAAATTTTCCATAAAATTTTTTTTGTGGGATGTTTTACAGACATGTAATATTCAGCTTTTAAAACAAAAACAACAAAAAAACAAACCCCCCCCCAAAAAAAAAAAAAAAAAAAAACATTTCAGCCATCTCCATATCTCCACATTGTGGCGATTCCATAATCTTTGGCGGGAGTTGTACACTACAGGTTATTCTTATGTTAGCTAGCTTATCATCATTATTGTCCCCTTGATTATAGTACAAAATATAATCTAAACCAACCTGCAACCAGTTAATGACTTTGTCCACGAGTTAGCATGATGTTCGTTAGCTAACGTCACACGATACTGGATTACACAATACATGCTAACCATGTTAGTTAGCTTTGCATTGCTTTGAGTCATACGCAGTGTTGTCTTAATGTTATCTAGCTTGCTAGTCAAGTTATTAACGCCTCCAGTGCTCCAACTGGACAGGTAGCACTAGCGAGTCTAACTGCTTACTGCGGTTGTAGCTGACTAGCTTGCTCAATAATAAATTCTCAGTAAATTCTCTTTAATTCAGTTCCATCACACAGATCTTTAGAAAACAATTTCAAAATCACCGATGTTTTTATATATAATGTATCTGGGCAGTCGTAGTCATACAAGTCACATGTAACACAAGAACATCAGCAAGTGATATAGTTATTAGCATTACTCCAAGTTACAAAAAAAAAAAAAAGAATCTAGGTCTCTAAAGCAGCGCACTCTTGATGTACGACAAAAGACAGAGGTTCTGGTTGAGGAGCGTCTGTATGGTGGTCCACGTCCCCTCTAAGGGTTCGAGCACTTTCTCTGTCTCCTGCATGAGGATCGGCTGCTCGGCAATCAACCGCAGGTGAAGCTAAAAGGGAAAACAAGAAAGACTGGAATAAGTCGCCACGACACAAGACTCTACTCATGAATTATTAAAGACAGTTCAGGTTCCGAAGTTTGCTTTCTCTTCAGAAACAACACGGAAGGTGGGAGCCAATAAGATTGCAGGATTTGAGCTTCAAATAATAGAGCAAACTTAGGCTGAGAACATTTACATAGAACGAGGATTGAGGATTAAAATAAAAGGAATAAACCTCGGTGGTTTAAGTGGTTTTATTATTTAACTAACAATAACACTTCAGCAGAATAAACAGGAAAAAATGCAGTCGTGGGGGAGAAAGAATTATTCATGGAAAGCAAGGTGGATACTGCTGAAGATAATTCTTTAAAAAGAAATGAAACCAAAATTTGATAAAAGCTTGCACGCATAGTTTGTCTGTTTCTATTAAACCTGTTTCATGAACCATTTTTTTCATTCAGATTTTCATGCGAAAAGTCACATGACCGTGCTGTTTCTGCCAGCAACATGAAATTAATTTGTATATGAATACATGGCACACAACCATTCACACTCACACCTTTGGAACAGCCAATTAGCCTACTATGCATGTTTTTTTGTCGGAGGAAACCAGAGTACCTGGAGGAAACCCAGGCAAGCACTACACAACTCCACACAGAAGCGCGGGAATCGAACCCAGGACCTTTTTGCTGTGAGGCAGACGTGCTAACCACTACACTTTTTTATTATAAAAAAAAAAAATGTATAAAGTTTTTCACCAAGTCGTACTTATCCTGAGAGAGCTGACTAATCAGATTGTGCCCTTCCCCTGTACTATATCCTAATGTGAGTTATAGTTGAAAACATCATTACACTTGATTAAACTCTGCTGCCATCTGCTGGCTGAGTCCAGAAACTCACCCATTCCTGATACTGGTCTTATATAAAAAATAAAGACGTGGGATCGCTACACTGCTCGCAGTTTTCTTTATTACACAGTTGAAGAATTTAAACAGGTTTGGTAGGAAGAAAATGGATTACAGTTTAACTGCATGCTATCAGTTTTTGTGTCAAACTGGTTTTATAAATAAATAAATAAATACCTTCAGAAAGAGAGCTAGATAGGCCTGTGCCAGGTCGAAGTCTTGCTTCTGCTTCAGCATGCTTCTGATCATCCTGAAAAAGCTCTGCATGACGCCAACGCTTCCTCCCATATCCGGTGCCAAGCTGCGCAGCTCCGTGTCAACAGCAGAAGGACCCAGCTCCTTCAGGTGCCTCACTGGCGCATCATCTGGGACAGGTAAAACAGGATGAAACTGCTTTTGGACAGATTTTAGCTTCATACAGAGGTAAGTCAGAACCCTATTTGCAGTTATTGGTCTTACAGAGATTGCTGTCTAGAGCTTCTTCAAGCTGGAGGTAGAAATTTGACTTTTGGGCCAGAACTCCAATGTTGAACACCTTGGACTATAAAAACAGAAAGATGATTATTGAGGAAGGGATACGCGATGACTCACGAGTGAAGAATAAAACACATACGGATTTCAAGAAAACATGTACGGACACTCTTTCCCTAATCAGCAACGGACAATTTCTCGTTAACAAGACAGACAAAGCTCTGACACTGGAGACTCCTTTCACAAATGTCACCCATCACCACAAAATGAGTCTTAATGCACCAGACAGATTTTTTTTTAGTAATTTACATTAAATTAAATAAACTTGAGACCCATTTGTTTTGTCATATCTTCATCAAATTTTGGTCAATTGACTAAAAATTTTAAAGAATCATTTTTAAAGCCAAGTGCGCCCTCTAATTATCAGGAAATGCATTACTAGTGCATCACTAGAGCAATATTAGAGCATTACTAGTGCATTACTAGGGCATTACTAGAGCAATATTAGTGCATTATTAGAGCAATATTAGAGCAATATTAGTGCATTATTAGAGCAATATTAGTGCATTATTAGAGCAATATTAGAGCATTATTAGAGCAATATTAGAGCATTATTAGAGCAATATTAGAGCAATATTAGAGCAATATTAGAGCAATATTAGAGCATTATTAGTGCATTATTAGTGCAATATTAGAGCATTATTAGTGCAATATTAGAGCATTACTAGTGCATTACTAGGGCATTACTAGAGCAATATTAGTGCATTATTAGAGCAATATTAGTGCAATATTAGAGCAATATTAGAGCAATATTAGAGCAATATTAGTGCATTATTAGTGCATTATTAGTGCATTATTAGTGCATTATTAGTGCAATATTAGAGGAATATTAGTGCATTATTAGAGCATTAGAGCAATATTAGTGCATTATTAGTGCATTATTAGTGCATTATTAGAGCAATATTAGTGCATTATTAGAGCAATATTAGAGCAATTAGTGCATTATTAGTGCATTATTAGTGCATTATTAGTGCAATATTAGAGCAATATTAGTGCATTATTAGAGCAATATTAGTGCATTATTAGAGCATTATTAGAGCATTATTAGTGCAATATTAGAGCAATATTAGAGCAATATTAGTGCATTATTAGAGCATTATTAGAGCAATATTAGTGCAATATTAGAGCAATATTAGTGCATCACTAGAGCAATATTAGAGCATTACTAGTGCATTACTAGGGCATTACTAGAGCAATATTAGTGCACTATTAGAGCAATATTAGAGCAATATTAGTGCATTATTAGAGCAATATTAGTGCAATATTAGAGCAATATTAGTGCATTATTAGTGCATTATTAGAGCAATATTAGTGCAATATTAGTGCAATATTAGTGCAATATTAGAGCAATATTAGTGCATTATTAGAGCATTATTAGTGCAATATTAGTGCATTATTAGTGCATTATTAGTGCATTATTAGTGCATTATTAGAGCAATATTAGTGCATTATTAGTGCATTATTAGTGCAATATTAGTGCAATATTAGTGCATTATTAGTGCAATATTAGTGCAATATTAGTGCAATATTAGTGCAATATTAGTGCATTATTAGTGCAATATTAGAGCAATATTAGAGCAATATTAGAGCAATATTAGTGCAATATTAGTGCAATATTAGTGCAATATTAGTGCAATATTAGAGCAATATTAGAGCAATATTAGTGCATTATTAGAGTAAATTAGTGCATTATTAGAGCAATATTAGTGCAATATTAGAGCAATATTAGTGCATCACTAGAGCAATATTAGTGCATCACTAGAGCAATATTAGAGCATTACTAGTGCATTACTAGAGCAATATTAGTGCATTATTAGAGCAATATTAGAGCAATATTAGTGCATTATTAGAGCAATATTAGTGCATTATTAGAGCAATATTAGAGCATTATTAGAGCAATATTAGAGCATTATTAGAGCAATATTAGAGCAATATTAGAGCAATATTAGAGCAATATTAGAGCATTATTAGTGCATTATTAGTGCAATATTAGAGCATTATTAGTGCAATATTAGAGCATTACTAGTGCATTACTAGGGCATTACTAGAGCAATATTAGTGCATTATTAGAGCAATATTAGTGCAATATTAGAGCAATATTAGAGCAATATTAGAGCAATATTAGTGCATTATTAGTGCATTATTAGTGCATTATTAGTGCATTATTAGTGCAATATTAGAGGAATATTAGTGCATTATTAGAGCATTAGAGCAATATTAGTGCATTATTAGTGCATTATTAGTGCATTATTAGAGCAATATTAGTGCATTATTAGAGCAATATTAGAGCAATTAGTGCATTATTAGTGCATTATTAGTGCATTATTAGTGCAATATTAGAGCAATATTAGTGCATTATTAGAGCAATATTAGTGCATTATTAGAGCATTATTAGAGCATTATTAGTGCAATATTAGAGCAATATTAGAGCAATATTAGTGCATTATTAGAGCATTATTAGAGCAATATTAGTGCAATATTAGAGCAATATTAGTGCATCACTAGAGCAATATTAGAGCATTACTAGTGCATTACTAGGGCATTACTAGAGCAATATTAGTGCACTATTAGAGCAATATTAGAGCAATATTAGTGCATTATTAGAGCAATATTAGTGCAATATTAGAGCAATATTAGTGCATTATTAGTGCATTATTAGAGCAATATTAGTGCAATATTAGTGCAATATTAGTGCAATATTAGAGCAATATTAGTGCATTATTAGAGCATTATTAGTGCAATATTAGTGCATTATTAGTGCATTATTAGTGCATTATTAGTGCATTATTAGAGCAATATTAGTGCATTATTAGTGCATTATTAGTGCAATATTAGTGCAATATTAGTGCATTATTAGTGCAATATTAGTGCAATATTAGTGCAATATTAGTGCAATATTAGTGCATTATTAGTGCAATATTAGAGCAATATTAGAGCAATATTAGAGCAATATTAGTGCAATATTAGTGCAATATTAGTGCAATATTAGTGCAATATTAGAGCAATATTAGAGCAATATTAGTGCATTATTAGAGTAAATTAGTGCATTATTAGAGCAATATTAGTGCAATATTAGAGCAATATTAGTGCATCACTAGAGCAATATTAGTGCATCACTAGATCAATATTAGAGCATTAATAGTGCATTACTAGAGCAATATTAGTGCATTATTAGAGCAATATTAGTGCAATATTAGAGCAATATTAGTGCATTATTAGAGCAATATTAGAGCAATATTAGTGCATTATTAGAGCATTATTAGTGCATTATTAGAGCAATATTAGAGCAATATTAGTGCAATATTAGTGCAATATTAGTGCATTATTAGTGCATTATTAGTGCAATATTAGAGCAATATTAGTGCAATATTAGAGCAATATTAGTGCATTATTAGAGCAATATTAGTGCATTATTAGAGCAATATTAGTGCAATATTAGAGCAATATTAGTGCATTATTAAAGCAATATTAGTGCAATATTACTGCATTATTAGAGCAATATTAGTGCATTATTAGAGCAATATTAGTGCATTATTAGTCTTTTCTGTGCAGGTCCCAATCAATAAGCCGTCACTCAGAACGACTGTACTCATTCTTTAAAATTAATCAACACCTTCGAAATAATTTAATTTGATCATTTACAGCACTGTGGTATCACTCCAATCAAGGCTGGCACTGATAATGGACATTGATTATTATTACCGATATACAATGCATCAAAAAAAAAAAAAAAAAAAAAAGGACAAACACGTCTTCATTCAAATATAAATGTATATAAATATTACGAATAGCAGTAATATTACTATAGTAAATACAAAACTATTCATCTGTAAATAAGTACCTTTATTATGCTTGTGTTATACATTTTCATGGCATAGCCTTCTTAATTACAGAAAATTAAGTTTAATTTAATTTCATCACTTAAATATAGAGTTAATACACAACTATCAAAGACGTCATGTATTAGCAGAACTCCATACGTATGCAAACGCCGTAAAGCCACCAGCTCGATTTCGTTGTCGTGTCCATGCTCACGTGCCCACACAGGCAATTCGACGCCGCTGCTAACTGCACTTCGTACAACATTTTCATGTTTAGTCATTGCTTTTTCCTCTTGAGCAGAAATACGTTTTTGAATACCATAGAAAAGATATATTATGGCTGATTCTTTACTGGAATGCAAACATTTTCAGAGCTCCACTTTTAGTCAGTGCCTGATTATTTGTTTATTTAAAAAATTGTACTGAAATAACTTCAGGGTTTTTGTTTCTTTTTCCTTTTTTTAAATAAGGTAATCTGTAAGGAAGGTGATGATCCGAGCACTGTGAGAGTGCAGTGATGGTGTGGTCACCTGTTCCTCCGATGATGTATCAGGCAGGGCAAACCGAGGGACGAGTCCAGGAACGGTGGGGAGGAAAAATGGGGCTGCTTTGGGCACTTTAGGGGGTTCCTTTGGCTTGTTTCTTTTCTGTGACAACAGATATGTGTTGTTACCAAAAAAAAAAAATTAAGATACTCAAGTGAAGAAGGATTTTCCAGTACACACACCTTTATAATGTCCAGATGGAGAAGATTCTTCCAGCGTGAATCTGGCAGCAAAGAGAGTGTGACCAGCTGTTCATCCAGCTGCGCAGGAGAAACATACTCATCCATTTCCGAGCTCTCGGGTTCCGTGACCTCCTCTTCGTCATCTGTTCATGCAAGCCACGAGTTTGCTCTCAACATGTGTAATGATCATGTGGGATTATCTCTGAGATGTGTAGATATAGTGAACACTCACCTTTGCTTGGGCAGGTGCCGGGCAACATGACTACTGTAGGTTCATAGTCTGTAGGTAGGGGGCGCAATGATACCAAACTAAACAATGTGGTGTTGGACCTGGACACAAAGTTGCTGAGGTTTATATTTTTTCCAGAGAAGAAATATTACAACACTATAATGTTTTGTTTTTATTATTACTATTATTATTATTATTTTTTTTAATTAACCAGCATAGCATATCTTCTACATGAAGTGAAAGGGTTAACAGCCTAGACATATTCCAAATATTGGCTTAAAAAAAACTTTGTTGCCTAGGAAAATAATTTTAACACAATTAGAAAGGGACTTGGTTAACAGGGGTTAAATACAGCCATAAGGTGAACCTCAGGGCTCCATGCTGGGCCCTTGAATGTTCACTATAGTCAATACAAAAGTGTTTTTTAATTAAATGCGTCAATACACAAGTAAGCTATCTAGCTAGCTTATCATGAACAGCTGTAGTTAGAAACGTGGAGACTGAATTTTCCTCAATGATGTACGTCCAAATTATTTTATCTTGTTACACTTTCCTGGCCACCACAACTGTAAAGAGTGCTAACATGAGTTACAGGTTTTCTCCTTAAAGTTTCTGGTGAGCATTTCATACGTATGGGAATGACGCAATCTGGTTGGTTCACATTCTTGGAATAATGGACATTATCCACCTCTCAAACTCGGGATAATGCGTGAATCAAAACAGCGGACAAAAATATCTATGCTTGTCACGGTCACTAATTCGGAAATCCTAGAAATTTAGTGCATCCGTGACCACGGGCAGACTTAAAAATGTAAAAACAAACCGGTAAAATCTTGGTTCAGGTTGCTTTTATTATGTTCCCATGTAGTATATACTAAAACAAGTATTCCCCTTAGCTCTGTTGAATATTACAATACCAATACTACTACATATTTCGTTAGTATAGATTATTAAAGGCAGTAATTAAATATATATATGGTATGTGAGGGGAAAAAAAAAAAAATAATAATAATATAATTTCACCACTCAGTGTTTCTGCCATGATTTCTTACAGCCATCACATGAGCGAGGAAGCAAGCAAGCAAGCAAGCAAGCAAGCAAGCAAGCAAATAAATAAATAAATAAATAAGCAAGCAATAAATTGACATTCCACTCATGTTGTGTAAACACTAGATTTTCACGGCAAATCACGTGAAAGACGACTCTGATTATTTTAGTTTTTTTTAAATAGTATAATGTGTGTTTGACAGGTAGCATTTTGTGGAACCCTGCTTGAAATGTTGCCGATAAACAGTTTGAGAAAAAGAGAACGATTTAACTGTAACGCTGGTCCTAATGTGCCGGGGCGAATCGCGGCGCCAGTGGAAATAAACTACAGCACCTATTCACACTTTTAGTGGATGCAGGACTTCCCTAGAATCTGCCATTTAGATATGTCCGAAAAAATGTCCGTCCAGTTACATAAGATCACATACGAGTCCTTAATGTTAGATCAGATTCGATGCAGATTTCAAACATATGATAAAGATTCTGTGTTCCAGAAGTTCTCTTTTAACTGCTGTATTATGATACTACACATAACATATGAACAAAAAAATACATTAAATAGACGTTTACATTATGCTTGAAATTTTGACTGTTCATTTATCGAACCACTCAAACCTATTAGGGTTCACCAGACCATCGCAAGGCCAACACAAACACACACACACACAAAACCATCCACACCACAGGCTAACTTGTAACATCCAATTAGCCTAATGAGCATGTCTTTGGACTGTACAGGCAAACTCCATACGGACACACCCGTCGAGTCCGGGAGTCAGACCCAGGGCCTTCATGCTGTGAGGTGGACGTGCTAACCACCACAACAGGACTTCAGAACACAGATACACACATGACTAGTCTAAAGTGACTGTTAAATCTACTATTCTATCTTTAGCATCACAGTTAAATTATGTACACAGATTTCTTATTTAGTCATAAATAGTCACTCCATGACAGGTTTTTCTCCTGGTGAGTAAAACAAACCCCGCCCACACACGTTACACCGCACGCCACTGTCATACTGGGTGAGAATTTAGGATTCATTTGTGTCAGGGATGCAGAGATAATGTTCGCATCAAAATTGAGATAATCACAGGGAAAAAAACAACAACTCAAATTAGTTAGAAAAAGGGGATTTTTAAACACTGTTAGGAAAAAAAAAAAGAAAAAAATTCAGCTGCGAAGATTTATGTCAGAGACGCGGGAAATACATGTGTGTACGATAAACGATGAAGGAAATATACAGGAGGAGGAGGGAAAAAAAGATGATGAACAGGAAAAAGAAACAGAAGCTGCACTCGAACGCTGATGAAACATTGAGCTAGACTAAAGATCCAAACTAAGATTTCTTACCACAGGTAAATACCCAGACTGTCCACATGGGCAGACGCGAGGACGTTCCCCGTAGGAGAGAAGCTGACGCTCACGGCTGCCGCGTCTACCAGGAAACAGTCCACCAAGCTGTATCGGTGACACAGAGAGTGAGAGTGAAATGAGAGTGAAAGACAGAAAGCGAAGGGGGGAAAATATGCTTACCACAAGGCCACAGGCACACAGATAAACCATCATACCTAAAGCATCGTTATTCGAAGGTAAACACGATAAGCGTTATCTCTCGAGAGGATTTCACCCTGCTCTGCTCATTAGGAAGTGAGCTGGATGACTTGACAAAAAGGTCATCGTGCAAAAATCAGACTGGGTAAATCATTCAAGAAGTGAAACCGAGTAAAAGCCTGGTCTTCCCCTCCTTCAGGCAAGACTCTCTACAGACAACGACGTCACGGTCTGCCAGGACAAAGGCCGAGAGGAAAAAAATAAATAACTACAAAATACAAGTCTCACCTGCCCGACGGAAGGTCCCATGTCCTGATGGTACAGTCCATGGAGGCTATTATCAACCATCGTCCATCTGGGCTGAAAGTCTGTCCAAGCAGAGCAAGAAAAAGAAGGAAGGTGAGATTTGGGGGAAAAGGGGGACGGGGTGATGACTGTGACCTAGGAAAATTTGTATGATTACAACATTCAAAAAATGCCATGACCTTTTGAAAGGGGGGGGGGGGGGGGGGGGGGGTTTAAAA
>JAQMYF010000005.1:15331967-15362736 GCA_030014195.1 Neosilurus mollespiculum | reverse complement strand
CTTTTATGAGAAAAACCACAAAGGTAAATGAGAGAGAGCCCTCAAAGCTACGTAGCTGCTGAACTTAAAGCTAAATCAAAACAGTCCCACACTGCTCCACGTAATCTAAGCCTTAATACTAAAAAGACTGAATTATCATATAAACAAAAAATCTTCAGGAAAGACAAGTTCACACATTTCAGCTTCTTAGTGAAAAGATGAAGGACCTGATTATTGCTGCTGTACCGTAAACGAGAACAGGAACTAGCGAGCTTTGGACATTCCACTACAGTTCACAGAACTAACAAATGTTTTATGATTAATATAACCATGAATATACATTACATGACAGCTTAAAGGGACACTCCAGCTAAAACCTAAATAGCAACATCGATACAGCTTCAGTAAACACGCTTCATGCTTGCGGTCTTACAGCGAAGACAGTGAGATTTCACGGTTTGAATACCGGGGAAACCCCTTCCTGATAACGTATCTTGGAGGTGGAAATTTGAATAGCTCCGACGGTTATGGTGGATATTTGGGTGAGAGGGTAATTGGGTTGGGAAAAGTGGGGAATTTGGTTTGTTGGAGGAGGGCGGTGCTTACGAGATAACAGTATATTCGAGGAAGTGAGACTGCGTGTTCGGAGTAGCCAGTTAGCGATCATTTTGCATCGTGAGAAAATTACTGCGACGGAGCGAATGGATTATTTAAGCCACAGAAATGATGAAGCGGATTAGGAGGTTTTTTTTCTTTTGAGTTACTGTTACATGGCAACACGCCGTCCGACGATATATCCTTGAGTCAGAATATACCGAAGAAAAACAGAAGCGGCGAGGAGAGCAGCAGGATGCAAGCAGAGAGCAAGTGCAGGTCTTTCTTATAACTACAGTGAAGAACACAAATTGCTACCTTAAAGGAACCCGTTCACTTCCCAGGCTTATCAAATAAACATGAAATACAGTGTTATCTCTCAGAAATAAAAAGGAATCAGCCATTTTTAAACCATTTGCTTACTCCCGTATGTGAGTGTTAATGATCCCCGCACCGGGTACGATGATCTCGAGAAGGGAAACATCGCCATCTTGAGGTGAGAGCGCAGAATTATCATTGAAACTATGTGGCGACCATCAAGACAGACATGGATGATGCGAGGGGTGAAAAATCTGTAAGATTTAGGTCTTTTCAAAACATTTCAAATGCAATCGGTGTGTGTGTGAGGGAGGGTAGGTGGGTTAGATGCAGTACAATAGTTTTATCGCTCTTAGAATTGTATGCCTTCTTCCATTTCTTAAAATCTAATCTCAAATGTATAGACGACAGAGCCGGTGGCTTCTCCTTTGGCACGTGAATCTTATAGCGCTTCAAATTTACGTGGGAGCTAAAAGTAGGAGTAGTGGTAAAAATAAGTAGTGCAGTGGTTAGCAGGTCCGCCTCACAGCAAGAAGGTCTTGGGCTCGGCCTGGGTGTTTCTATGTGGAGTATGCATGCTTTCCATATGCTTGCGTGGGTCTTCCCCAGGTACTCCGATTTCCTCCGACAATCTTAAGACATGCACATTAGACTGGATGGCTGTTCCAAATGGTGTATGTATTGGCCTTATGATGGTCTGGCGAGCTGTTCAGGATGTACCCCGGTTTCGCCCCTTGTCGGCTGAGATGGGCTCCAGCATCCCTGCGACCCTTGTAGGATTAAGCGGTTTAGAAAACGAGTGAGAGCTAATTAAGCGGTGACGCGTTGCATCATGGGTATTGCAGTTTTCACATAAAAACTGTAACCCACACGACAAATCATATAATAGATTCCACTTTTCTTGCAAACTTTCCCTTCAGATCACAGGATCTCCCGCTCAGATCTAGTTTCAGTGTCATGACTCAATAATTCCTAAATAGTAATTAGTGAAGAATAAGATTGTAAAAATAAGAAGCCATGCAACAACCCCTACCATGTCCCAGACTCTTGTTGAATCTTTCATGAATTGTAGAAAAAGACTGCAGTGAGCCATCTTGGCCTGCAAAGAGGACATAAGGATTTTTTTTTTTTTAACAAGTTCAATAAAAATCCAGTTTTTGAGGGTGTGTACATTTTAAGAGACAAACAAGTACTGAAAGTGCCCAAAAAATGCCATACTGGCACTGAGGATGTGCTGTCCACTCAGGTCGTAGTGTTTGATCTTAGTAGGCGGGGCACTGTGACCCATCCGAAATCTCAGCAGACGTCCTTCACCTCCGGCCACGTCAAAAATCCAAACCTATAGAATAAAAACATCAGGGACAACTGTGCAAACTGGTACTGCCCAGATTCAAGATTAATTTGAATTCAAATTCTTTATTGTTATTATGATAAAAGATGCTAAATAAAATTACCTCAATACAAAAAAAAAATATTCTTGGTCACCTGAGATCACTCTGAGAAACAAAGTAATAAAGACGAACCCGGATGGCGTTATCAGCTCCGTTGGTGAGGAGCAGGGGCTCCCCGTGCAGGAAGGTGAGGCCAGCGATCGCCGTGGCGTGTGCGTCTCGCATCTGACTAATCAGCTTCTTCTCTTCCAAATCCCATAATCCTATGTGCCCAACAGGGCTCCCTGCAGCCATCACTGAATGACCATCTACATCCATAAAACATAAGTGTTGACTATTATACCACATTCAAATAACAATAATAATAAACATCATCATCATCTGGTGGTGGGGGTGGATGCAGAAGGCTGCAGTACTGGGGAGACCAGATATACCCCGGCAAGTCATTGGAGGGTTCGACTCGGCAGTGTTTTCTGGGTTTGATCCCTTTCTTATGACAGAGCGCAATGGCAAAATGACCTGTTCTGAAGGATAAAGCGGTGATTGGACCCCAATCTTGCTGGAACTTCATCAGAGTTTCGTTAAATTTGATGTTGTGGATGACGATCTGTCCCGAAGCCAAGCCCACTCCGACCACGTCCACTGCTGGAGTCTGGTGATAAAACGCCACGGGGGAAATGGGTTAAACTATAAAATCAGTAAAATCAAGGTCAAAACGAAGATCAGAGAAACAGCACTGACCTGCTGAAGAGCAGTTACTGCCGAACCCCAACCGGGAAACGTGAACAACAATTTACTGAAGAAAAAGTCACAGGTGTATTAAAAACCGACACACAGAGACTTCAGTACAGATCGTCTACGTTATTTCTTTTAACTCCTTCCTTATACAACTAGAACCTGTGGTTTTTAAATATTTTATACTACACCACACCTTGATACCAGTTCTCGAAGCTGATTTATTAAATTTATTACCTTATTTTCGATAACAACAGCTTTGATAATTAGTCATAATTTCTATTAGTATATACTACACGAGAATGGTGCCATCTGATTGGTCCGCTATCTTAGGATTTAAAAAAAAATAAATCATTATTTTTACATTTGTAGCATTTGCCAGATGTCCTTATCCAGAGCAAATTACATTTAACATTTTTACACCACTGAGCAATTGAGGGTTAAGGGCCTTCCTCAAGGGCCCAGCCATGGCAGCTTAGTGGTACTGGGGCTGTAAACCCCCGACCTTTGGATCAGTACACCAGAGCCTTAACCACTGTGTGTACTTCTCTGAGTGGAATTTTCGATTCGAGCATGATCCAGTGAGAATAATGATTTTTAATTCCAAGATAGCGGACCAATCAGAACGCACCAGTCCTGTGTATTATTCACTAATAGAAATTATGACACATCACCATTCAGAAATGTGTTAGATGCTCACAGCTTGTCTTGGTCACTCAAGCAGGCGGCGTAATCATTATCATGCAAGTAAACCCTGAAAATCTCGTTTTTTTAGTTATTTCTTTGTAGTATATACTAAAGCTTTGAACTTTACACACAATACAGTCCGGAGCCGGATTTCTTCTGTGTCCGTGTAGTACGTACTAAACCCCCTGTGAGATCTATTAACTTAAAGCACACAGCTCACGTGGTCAGTCTCTGCCACGGATAAAATATGTAGATACATGGTGACCCAATAAAACCTCCCACATTTTGAATCATTAAAGATAATCTAATTATTATTTGCACATATGAAACTTCACCCAATACAGTTTTAATTCATCAAGTTTTAAAGATGAAATGAATGTTTCGATCTCCTGTTAAAGCTTAAGGTATACCCCTTGTGATTTAAGACAGACCCACTTAAAAAAATAATTATTCTAAGGGGTGTGGTCAGGGGGATCGGGCCGTCCACCCGACACCGCCACGCAACGAGATGATACGATCCGGAAACATTTCCCTCAGCACTTCCACTGATCTTCGAGCTGTGTGTACCATAGCTCCATGTTCCTGAAACCCCACATTGAGTTCTTCAAGATCAAGGTGTACAAGTTATGGTGGTAAAAGATTTTCGAGCATTTCAATGTACCGGTGCAGTTTCCAAGGAAATCCCTACAGTTAAAGCAGGCGTCTGCTCAGGACGTCTCAGAGACTGCACAACAGATCGCCTTGATGCTTCATAATTCTGACGCGGACGAGCGCTCCTGGGCCGACCAGGTGATTTTCTTCTGAAAGCTGAGCCTGTTGTCCTGAAATTCTCAACAAACTGCAAGATGGTTTTCCGATGTGAGGCATTTTGGATCCGAGATGTCTTCAAAAGGCCTCCTGTGTGGTGATCACGAAGCGGTCGTCTGCGAAGAAGGCTTCCGCAACGAACATGCACTGTGCTGCCGACCACGCCATGTTAGCAGCTGAGGACGGTTGGGGCTGGGCTACCAGCAGATCTTTCAGCCTCACCATGTTTCATTTGTTCATTTTCTAAGTAGCTTAATCCTAATTAGGGTCACAGGAAGGGATCTATCTCAGCCGACTCAGGGGCGAGAGTGGGGTACACCCTAAACAGCTCACCAGGGAATTGCCGGGCAACACACATGCAACCATTCAAACTCACTCTCACACCTAGGGGGGCATTTGGAACAGCCAATTAGCCTACTGTGCATGTTTTTGGACTGTGCGAGGAAACCGGCTTACCAGGAGGAAACCCACACAAGCTCGGGAAAAACATGCAGACTCCACACAGAAACGCCCCGAGCCCGGGAATCCAACCCAGGGCCTTCTTGCTGTGAGGCGGACGTCCTAACCACTGCGCCACCGTATCGCCACCATGTTTCATGTGTGCAACTAATCCTTTGATTATCTTTAACCATTTTTTTAATTTACCTTTAATATGTAGGCAGGGTTTTTTGGGTCACCAAAACTTTTTTTGGTAACCTAAAACTGGCACCTTGGTGTAGTGTAGAAAGTACAAACCAGAGGACGCTCCATTGCATTCAACGCTATACATAGCTATGAGGTTGATATCACAATAAAAACTTTTAATCATACTTTGATTTGATGTTCCATAACTGAAGGCTCCCCTGACTGCTCCCAAACAGGACTTTATTCAGGTAGGTGCTCGGGTGCATGATGGCCTGCACCTCAAAAGTGGACTTGTCAAATGAAATCTGCAAGTATACGTCTAAAAATAATAATAATAAATAATAATTGTTATTATTACACAACACCATAGACGAGGGTTCGAAAGAATATAAATCAGTACAGAGGCATGTGCAGCACTACAGCGATCTGATCTCATCAGAAAACAGCCACCTTCTGATTCCACATCCCAGATAATAACAGCGTTCTCTTTATCCGCAGATATCAAATGGTCTCCAAAAGGAAGCAGTAGATGGACATCGGCTTGGTGGCTTTCGTAAGTGTGAACGACCTGAAACACAGTGAAGCGGACCGCTAGTGAGGGTGCCAAGGGAAACATTATGAAGGGAGAAAAAGAAAAACACGTTTTATATTTTGATAAGTTAATAGGTGACGGGTCTTCTATTAAAAGAGGAATCCACCCGAAATCTTTAGCTCACGGCAAATTCTATTCATTAAGATTAAAATTGGCTCCCAAGTGGCGCATCGACAAGGTGAATGACAATCAACCTGGAGATCGCTGGTTTGAATCCAGGTTGATGCCGCAGCCATCCGCGCCCAGGAATCCACAGGAGCTAACTGGCAGAGCACTCACTTCCCTGTCACTCACAGCGATCACCAGCCAATCATGCAAAGGGGCGGATCACGCTTTCCCTATGAGAATGTTAGGCTGTCCCCAAATACGCATTCGCAGCAGTTTGTAAATAGGTGAATGGCACCACTGGTGCATCCTTACCCTAAAACTATTTAGACAAAAAAAAGGGGGAGTCAATTATTAGATAGGCTATTATGTAATAATTATGAGTGGCAGGGTGGGCAGTTGGGGGTTAAGTGTCTTACCCAAAGGCCCTCCATTAAAGAAGCCTCTAACCTCTAGGCCACGGCTGCACCATACCCCTCAGCTAGATCTTTTTATTTTAGCCCATCCTCATTAAGGTTGTGTATTCTGTTCAACATGGTTGCATAGAGTGCTCTTCCCAATTCCGAACTTCTCAACCCTGTCCGGCCATTCTCCTCAGGCCTCTTATCAGTACGGCGTTACTGACCACGGACTCCTGTGTGTGAAACTCGCATGCATCAGTGTTTTTTTACTCAATTCATCTCCTCATCCTGTACAGGCATGTTTTATCTGATGTACTGTATTACTGCCACTCGCAGCATTGGCGGGCTGGATAATTGCAGATGTTCCTATTAAAGTGGCCGGTGAGAGATGTGATCTCTTTGTGCACTATAAATTTTACCTCAGTGTTCTTTGCAAACGCTGAAATGACTTTGCCATGTGCCACGTACACGAGCATTCGGTCTGCAGCCAGGCAGGAGATGTCTTCGGGGAGGGCGTTACCTGGACAACAAACCAGAACAAAAGATGTCATGTAATTAAACACTGAGGGGAAAAAAAAAAGGTTCAAATAAAGTGAATTTTTTGTAATATTGGTTATAAAATATTGGTGTGTTACTTACTGACAGCAACGATTCCAAGTTTCTTTACCTGCAGAAGTGTTAAAAATAGGATCAGACTGGCATCAGGGCAGAACTCCGATTTACTATTTAGTGTTTACTAATTTAAATCCAAACAGTGATTTTTTTGGGGGGCCAGACAGGTGACCATAATGTTCTGTAATTACATTGTACAAACAGCAGTAGTGCCCATTAATAGCAGAAGGTGATAAAATAAAGATCGACTATAAAACACTTTCTTTCTTGCACAACCAAAAGAAGAATAACATCTAGACTAGTATAACAGTAGCTAACCTTATAGTAAGCTAACAACTATGAAAGTCACTACTCGGGTCATACAGTTAGATAGAACAGTCTACAATTTGAAGACATGGGGGTAAAAAAAAAAATCGCTTTGGTTACCTATCACGACTCTTTTGTGTCATAATTATGAGATGCTAATTCTTAATTATTAGATAGGCGATTAAATCATAATTATGAGTCAGTAAGTCATAATTAAAAGATGCTAATTCTTAATTATTAGATAGGCTATTAAATCGTAGTTATGAGTAAGTCATAATTATGAGATGCTAACTCATAATTAGATAGGCTATTAAATCATAGTTACGAGAAAGTAAGTCATAATTATGAGATCTCATCTCATCTCATCTTCTTCCGCTTATCCTGGGCCGGGTCGCGGAGGCAGCAGTCTAAGCAGGGATGCCCAGACTTCCCTCACCCCAGACACTTCCTCCAGCTCTTCCGGGGGGGACCCCGATATTCGGGGGACCCCGAAAACCCATAATTATGAGATGCTAAGTCATAATTATTAGATAAGCTATTAAATCGTAGTTATGAGTAAGTCAAAATTATGAGATGCTAGTTCATAATTAGATAGGCTATTAAATCATAGGTATGAGTTCGTAAGTCAGAATTAAGAGATGCTAATTCATAATTAGATAAACTATTAAATCATAGTTATGAGTAAGTCATAATTATGAGGTGCTAAGTCATAATTATTAAACAGGCTATTAAGTGATATATTTATGAGTTAGTAAGTCATAATTAAGAGTTGCTAATTCATAATTACTAGATAGGTTATTGAATCATAGTTATGAGTAAGTCATAATTATGGGATGATAAGTCATTATTACTAGATAGGCTATTAAACCATAATTATGAGTTAGTAAGAAATAACTGAGATGATAATCGTAAATACGAGTTAGTAAGCCATAATTATGAGACAGTAAGCCATAATTATAACTTAGCATCTCACAGTTATGATTAGAAAAGTACTAACTCATAATTACGAGAATTACGAGCATCCCATAATTATGACTTACAAGCCGGAGTTTTTTCTAGTGGCAGAAATGGGCCCCCATATAGTTTTGTCGTGATTTGGTTGGAAGACAAACATCGCAGTCTCTCAAAATCTTTTCATATTACATCAGCTGAAAAGGGCACATTAGCCAAAGCTGAAGCTTTTATTCTTGTTAGAAATTCGATGACAGCCGAGACATGACCAGATTACAAGCTCTCCCTGCTAATGGAGTGGAATAATTACAAAATCAATCCACCTCGAATTCCCTAATCTTTGCACTTTGCACCCAAATCCTTCATTCAGTACCCAGTATAGTCTCGGACAGGCAAAACATGTGTATTAATGGAAACAAACCAAATATCCTCCATCATACCACCATGTTGAGATGATGGTGACGGTATCCCACATGAGGTTTACTGGGGCTCCATATTTAAACATCTGTCATTTATATCTGAATAACTCAGTTTCCTCCATCTGAATAAACCAAATTAATAAAAAAAAAAACTTTCTCTGGGGGACTAATGTTCAGAATCAGATGCCAAACTACCAACATACACAAAAAATAGGTGATTTAAATATGAATTATTAGTAAATAATCGATAAAAACTGATGACTCATGTCTAATTCCGGTCGCTAGGCACTTGGTGTTGCGCGTGCACCGTGCACCTCCTAAACATTCCGTGTGGAACAAGTCACGTGACGTGAGCATAAACAGACATCTCCAAGTTATATTTGCGGCCAAATTTAGCCAGGCAGATGTATGTAGTGCGCTCGAATACACGGAGGTTATAAACAAATTATACTTTATATAATAAACCATAAACACCTATGAGAAACACAAATGCAACGTTCAAAGGTTTATATATCTATATACAATAATAATATTTAAATAGGCCTATTGATGATTTAAATAACTTTAAATTCTGATTTTGCTGCTTTTTCTCTGACTTACATTGTAGGTGTGGAAACACTGGCCAACAGCTGTCACCACATAAAACTCCCGGTGTTTCTTGTGGAAACGGACCACGTGTGGAAGATGGTTCGAGTAAAGCCCGAGTGCTCGAAATCCAGAAAATATCGCGCTTCCCTTCTTCCCCACCACGGACATCTTGTATGCCTACGTCTAACCTTGGGTTTTACTTCAGTATCCTCAAAGCACTCAGTTAAAACATGTCTAAAACAGCACACAGCTCCAACACTCTCTCACCGTCCAAACGAGCAGTGTTGATATGGGGAGTTACATTTAAAAGGCACCGGGTTGCGTTTCAGTTCCACAAAGTCCGTTCCTACTCACTAGCATCAGTAGGATGTTTTCTATTAATTCTATTAATTGCAAAAAAAAAATATCTTTTAAGTTTGTTTAAATATTTTTAAATGTAAATTATTTATAGAATTTGTTGATGGGAATAAAGTGCTCAGAAGGAAATACTGTATGCATTTAAATGTAAGTTTATTTCTTAAAAAAAAAAAATCAAATACATCATTAGAATAAAATAAAAATCAAATAAACAGTGATAGAAATGTGTAAAAACAAAACAAAATAAAAACAAATTGTACAGTTATCACTTAAAAGAATCCACTGTGTATTTCAAATTCATGCTTATATCACAAAGTATAAAATTAAGAATAAATAAAGGCTTTAATTAGTACTCCATATTCTACAGTTAACCTTCAGTCGTATACAATTTAGTGTTTTCACTGCATTAACACACAACAATTCAACCGACAGCTAATGACCGAAACTTTTTATGAGCTAAATTAGGTTTAAAAGTCAAAGTCACAAGAGTAGGGTGAGTAAAACACTGGTCCAAATTATTTGCAGTAAAAACCAGGCGGCTCATCAATCACACCAGTCAGTAAGGTGACTTTTCGATAAAAGGACACCAACATTTCAGGAATTTCCTCAAACAAGATTTTGCAATCTCTTTTGTTTTCCTGAGGCAGGGGTGGCGCGATGTGTTGACCTGATTTTTCTCACAGGTTTCCGAATTCAACTGAAATGAAATAAAAACTGATTTAGTGTTGTCATTAAACCACCAACTCTAGTAAACCACTATGAATAAATGAACAGACCCTTACCATGCTCTCATATAGGAGCTTTAATACAGGACTTAATTGTTGTACTTCACTGTTTTTAAGGCACTGTTCATCTTTAGGATCTGGCTGATTAGTCCATCTAAAGATGCACCAAGTGTTATTTGAATACTAAATAAAAACAGAATAAAAACAGAAAAAAACAACCTGAGTACATAATCTTATGAATGACCACACCATGTGATTAATGTAAATATAAACTTAAAATGAAATGATTTTATATTTAATGTTAGAGTAGATACGTCGACTCTTACCATATTATCAGTTATGTTAGAACAGTTCATTGTTAACTGCTGAAAAAAGAAATCCACCGATACCAATTGATTAATAATATACTAGGTTTTTTAAATACAAATAAATAACTAATACTAGTCATATTTGACTACAATTTATTACAGTTCAGTACTCTGAGCAGTGAAATAAGGAATAATGAAAACAGAAAATGTTTCATCTACACACAGCTTAATGGGAATAATTTAATATTTCACTTATTCTAATAACCATCATGTCTCAATAATAGTTAACTGGCAAGCATGGATAGTACTTCCACATAAAAATCTGACAATACAATCAAAATCTTTTGAAAAGGGTTAAAAACTCACATTTACATTATGTATGATTATATTATGGGCTTTCTCATGCAAAGCCTGAAGACAGGATGCAGGCTGTACACTGATGCCTGGCTTGATGGCCAGTAGTCCACAAATAAGGCAAAACACTGTCAAGGACAAAGAAAAACATATTCACAAGTTTAGATCAGAACCAAGCACCAAAACACAAAGTTTTACCTCTGAACATGGCTTCATCATCTCTTACCGACAATCCTGCTCTTCAGCATCTTGACTAGGTCTTCATCTTGAGTCAAGGTGACTGCTGGAGGTTCTTTTATACTGAACCCATTTCAAATTAAGTACTGCGGATTATCAAGTTGCCTTATCTTTGTTTTAATTTTTTTTTCTTTCCCTTTTTTTGTGGAACCACAGAAATGCTTACACATAACAGACCTACTATATTTGATTAGTCAAAACCCGAAAACCCCACATGTTCGGTGCAGTTGACTTGTCCATAAGTGTTTCACATATTCGCAGAATATCTTGTATTATACCAGTCATAAAATAACAAGCGTTATTCACGCCATAATCATCAGATCTAGATAACTCACTATGAGCTTTACCACATCAAATAAATTCCTTCTTATCTCTTCACAACATATTCTTTTACAGAAATGTCACAAAAAATGGCCACATCTATTATTTTGGTTATCTTGACTTGACCTATAGGTTTTATACACTGATCAGCCATAACATTAACACACTACCTGACTGGTCTGTGGCTAGGGAATCCCACACACTGTAATCTGTAATGCACTGTGTGTTCTGACTCCTTTCTATCATAGTTTCCGCACTTTGTGCTACAGTAGCTCTTCTGTGGGATCGAGGCCAGGCGTACTAATCTTCGCTTATCGCTCATGGGCATCAGTGAGCCGTGGACACCCATGACACTCTTCCCAGTTCACTGGTTGTCCTTCTTTGGGCCACATTTGGTAGGTACTTCCCACTGCATACTAGGAACACCCCACAAGAGCTGCCGTTTTGGAGATGAATAGACCCAGCTGTTTAGTTATCACAGTGTAACCCTTATTCAGGTTAATCAGTGTTATTTGCCTCACCTGTCAGTGATCATAATATTTTTAATGTTATGACTACCGGCACTTTACAGTGTGTGTGGAATTAAGGTTTTTATATAGTCACTGAATGATTGTGATCAGGTGTGTATAGAATCAGAAGTCCAGTGAATGAGTATATGAGAAGGTGTTGGTATGATGGGAGTTGGAGGCTGCAACGGACACTGTGATGGCTAAACGACTGGGTCTGTTCATCTTGTGGGATGTTCCTGGTGTGCAGTAAAAAGTACCTACCAAAGGTGGTTCAAGAAAGGAGAACCAGTGATTTGCATAGAGCATCATGAGTGCGCAAGGCTTATTGATGTGTGTGGGTGATGAACGAAGGAGTAGAAATGCTACTGTAGCACAAACTGCTGAAATTGTTAATACTATGTATGATAGAAAGGAATCAGAACACGCAGCACATCAGAGCTTGCTGTATACGGCGCTGCCTAGCTACAGACCAGTCAAGTGGTGTTAATATTATGGCTGATCGATGTATTACGTCAGGTAAGGCACCTGAGACAATTGTACAAACAACAACATCAAGGGAAAAATCCCGAGACGGGAAACAGGGACAGATCAAGGTCTATCAGGACCTAATTTATTTCCTTTTATAACATGTCCCAGGTGTTTTATTCCTTATTATGACAAAATGTACAGCGGCACGGTGGCGCAGTGATTAGCACGTCTGCCTCACAGCAGAAGGTCCTGGGTTCGCTTCCTGGGCTCGGGTCTTTCCGTGTAAAGTTTGCATGTTCTCCCTGTGCTTCCGTGGGTTTCCTACCACGGTCCACCTAGTTGTGAGTGTGAGTATGAGTGGTTTTGTGAGTGTTGGCCCTGCAATGGCCTGGCGAGCTGTCCAGTGTGTACCCCGCCTTTACACAGAGTTGGCTGGCCCCAGATGGGCCCCAGCCTCCCCGTGACCTTAATTAGGATTAAGCAGCTTAGAAAATGAATGAATGACAAAATTCTTTGCAAACTCAATCTAAGTAAAGAACATAGAGGAGTCTGCATTTCTACTTGTATATGATTGATCAACACAGAGTTCATGTTTACCTTTATAGCTAGCAAAAAAATAAAAACATTTCTTTTTTCCTATTAGGATCACTGGGAGGCTGGAGCCTATCTCAACTGACTCTGGGAGAAGATGGGGTACACCCTGAACACCGCGAACACACACAACCATTCACACCCACACCTAGGGGTAATATGGAACAGCCAGTTAGTCTAGCTAGTCTTTGGACTGTTGAAGGAAACTGGGTTACCCACAGGGAACCCACACAAGCACAGGGAGAGCATACAAACTCCACACTGAAATACCCTCAATAAGTACACAAAAATAAATTATAACCACTCTGATTAATACTGCAACAAGATTAAAATAAAAATAAATAAATAGAATAAAAGTGGATCTCCCTCGAACACCCTCAATGAGCCTGGGGAATCAAACCCAGGACCTTCTTGCCGAAATGCTAACCACACCACCGTGCCACCCATTAAAATATATACATAACAGATACAGGGATTATTGTACAATTTACTTACCTCTAGTTTAGTATTACATATGACCTAAAAAGGTCACACAGCTCATTGTGTGGTGGATGAACCATTGTGGCATTGTAAAGCTGGTCCATTAAATGATCATGAAGTTTTTGAAACAGCAAGGAAACCTCTTTAACTGTAACTGAATTAAATTCAGGGGATCGTTTCAGGGCTATTACAGTGACCTGTGTTCTGTTTTTTATTTATTTTCTTATTTATTTCCCACTGGCAACATATCATCTTCCAATCAGAGGCTGACATTTTTTCGGGAATCCCACGGGTCATAGGAGTCAACTTTACTATTAATCACGTGATTGGGACGGTACAGGATAAAAAATTCAACGGGAGCAGACGAGAGCTGGAACCAACCAATAGGACAAAAAAAAAAAAAAGTAGTTTTCTTTTAATAAGCCTAAACTGTAACGCAAGTCAAAAAAAACTACCAACAGTAAAAGCCAACAGTGCTTCCAGCCGCTGCTTTCCGCTAAAATTAAAAGAACAGCAATGGAGGGAGCAAACACCAGCGGAGAAACCAGTGTGGTAAAAATTTATTTGCAACGCAAAGTTAGAAGTAACAACCGATCTATTAAGCTCACAGAACTGGCAGGGAAGTCGCTAATGTTACTGAACTTCATGAGAGTCGAGTGTGACATAACATAAAAGACATAAGGCATAAAAGTGCTCAATAAATTGGTAAATTTTGCTTTTTTACTTAAAGTTTTACAAATTTATTGAGCACTTTTATATGTAACTGACCTCCAAAAGAGCTAGAAACAGGGACTTATCAGCTGGTCCTCCACAGAAAAACTATAGGGAACACAGGCCATGTATTATTTATGTTTTGTGTCCTTCAGTTAAGGTTTTTTGTTTGGATTAAGGCTCCCTATATTACCACAGATGAACTGTTCCTGTTGCCATATCTTTTGAAATAAAACTGCACAACACAGTTATCTAAAAAAGAATGGGGAGAAGTTCAAATCAAATTCATTGTATTGCCTAAAGACTAAAAGAAGAGAAACAATGGGAGCGGTACAGGAGTGGGAGTCATTCTGAATGGGAGTGGGATGGGAGTGGGAGTCATTTTACCAGGAGTGGGATGGGACAGGATTTTTTATTTTATTTTTACTCTGGCCTGGGATTTGGATGGGACACGTTTTTTTCTATGGGAGTGAGATGGGACAGGAGTGAAAATCCACTCCCATGTCACTCTCTATTTCCAAGATAACATTATTTCCACTTAATAAGGTGTGAATAAACCCTTTCCATTTAAAGCTGGGGTTGGGAAAATTTTCACTGTATACAAAGAGTTATATTTGGTTAACATGGTCTTTACACTAAAACAGCAATCAATAACCTATGAGTGGTTGTAGCCAATCCACAGCGAGGTTGAACATGTGTGTCCTGTGTCGTGTGATCAGCTCACCACGGCTGGATAGAGTTGCTATCCATAATACCATAGCCTTCCTTGAGCCAGTTTGAACCTGTCTGACTGTTCTCTGGTGCATATTTCAATTTAAATCCTATTAGGGTCACAAAAAGGCTGGAGCCTATCTCAGCCGACTCTAAATAAAGGTTGGATACACCCTAAAGAGCTCACTAGTCCATCCCAGAGTGACATATATATGTATGTGTGTGTGTGTGTGTGTATGTGTATATATATATATATATATATATATTGTATGTGGGGGAAAAATAATAGTACTACAATTTCATCCCACTCATCAGGGCAACTACGAAACAGGCTTGTCAGGATGAAATTGTAGTACTATTATTTTTTCCCCACATACAATATATTTAGCTCTACTTCGACGTATCGAGCACTGTTCTACGGAAAATCGACTCAAGATCTTATATATATATATATATATATATAAAACTGAGCAGTTGAGGGTTAAGGGCCTTGCTCAAAGGCCCAATAGTGGCACCTTGATGGTACTAGGCATTGAACCGCCAACCCTTGGTTCAGTAACCCAAAGCCCTAAACACTGTGCCACCACTGCCCTAATAATTTGGAATTAAGTCAATTTTACATTTATAGCTATGGCATTTGGGAGACACTGTTATCCAGAGTGACTAACATTTATCATTTTTATACAACTGAGCAATTGAGAGTTAAGGGCCTTGCTCAAGGGCCCAACAATGTCAGCTCAGTTATACTGGGGCTTGAACCCCACTCTTCGGATCAGTTTTCCACTGAGCCACCAGTGCCTGATGTACTCCAGGCACAAAAAAGAAAAGAAACATTTTCCAACTTTCCCAAAATGTTCCCAGAAATTCTGCAATGTTCTCCGATGTTCTCCGATGCATATCAGTGTTTTTTGATATGTACCGATGTTGTCAGATTCCTCCAATGTAACATCGGAATATCATCAGGACAAATCAGGATCATAGCTGGTATCATGTGAGCGCATTTTAAGTAAACAGAAATCAAACACAACCAACGTTTAGCCTTAAAGTTTTGATCGCCATTAGCATGTAAGACTTTTTTTTTAATCTGCAGGAACTTAGGAAAGCTGGAGGAGGAGTTTGAGAAAAAGTTTAACAGCCTACCCCAGTTCAGCCCACTAACTTTTGACAAAAAGAACACAGCTGTCACCAAAAGGAAGAAAGCCAGCATGACCAACCCTCCGGAAAATCCTCCGCCTAATAAGGGTGAGTGTATCACTTCTAATCACTTCCTCCTAACTCATCCACTCATGGCCTGTTTAAGTCATAACAGCAGGAAGTGCTCAGAGCATGTCATGATAGACATTTAACATAGCATGCCGTCTTCCTCTTTTCTGTTTTATATACAATCAGGTCCATCCCCATCTCAGAAAAAGACTTTATTCCACAAGATTGTTAGCAAGTACAAGCACAAAAAGGAAAAGGCTGGAACTTTGGAGAAAGGTGACACAGAGAAAGCATGCATCATGTGTCCGTGCTTTCCTTTTTGGATTTCATACTGTTCATCAGATTTCAGGGGTTCTTGTTTGCATGTGCATGAGTGACCTGGCAGGTGTGTGTGTGTGTGTGTGTGTGTGTGTGTGTGTGTGTGTGTGTGTGTGTGAGAGAGTATGCGAATATGTGTCTAAAAGTTGTGGTGGTTAGGACAGTTGGTTCTCTGTGGTTTATAGTTCCTTCTCTGTGCTTTGTGCTGCACAACAAAGTAGGTCATTTGCTTAAAAAGAAAAAAAAAAAAGAAGACAGGGGTACGCATGTAAGAAATTATTTTTCTAAATAATCACAAAGGACAAACCCTTAATACTTCTGTATATTTAACCATAAAGAACCCGTTACATTAATCAGTGTTTGCATTACGCACACTGTATTTGTTGCCAGCCTGAATGTAGCTCTGTAGCGAGCAGTGCAATTTGTACATAGCGCGGGAATGTAGCACTTTTAGTAATATCCTTCTCGTCACTGTCTCCTATCTGTAGCCTGTGACCCAGCCACCAGTGACACAGGCACGTCGAAGTCAGACTCCTCATGTGTCTCTCTGTCTACTGAGATCCGCAAGATGGGTGATGTTCCTGTAGGCAGCCAGAAGAGAAAAGCCAGAAAAAGCAAAATCACTCACTTGGTGCGCACGGCCGACGGACGACTATCACCTGCTGAGGGTGAGTCACAGAGTACACATGATTTCAAAAAAAAAAAAGCTCTCAATCTATTCACTCTCTCACTCATTTGCCAAACCGCTTAATCCAACTAGGGTCGCAGGGAGGCTGAAGCCTATCTCAGCCGACTCTGGGCGAAGGCGGAGAACACGACACGCGGAGCACAGCTGGTGTGTTGCCAGACCATCACAGGGCAACACACACAACTATTCACACACACAGCCACACCTGGGGGCAATTTGGAATAGCCAGTTAGCCTAATGTTCATGTCTTTGGACTGTCAGAAGAAACTGCAGTACCCTGTGGAAACCCATGCAAGCACAAGGAGAACATGCCAACTCCACACAGATACGCCTCCACCGAGCTCGGGACTCCTCTTGCTACGAAGTGGACATGCTAACCACTACAGCACTGTGTTGCCCCTCATAATCTATTGTTCTGTTCATATAGTATTTTACAATGCTACTTCAGTTGCTCTACTTTTAATAGTTTTTTTTTAGCATAACCTCATGTTGCATAAAATCTGGGCAAGAAAGGTCACCCAGATACGCTCTACAAGGACCACAGCCAACTCTGCACATAAATTACTCGCCACATGAATAACTCTCCACACCAGCAGGTGTCTGTTTTAATCCTTTAATAGGAGCATGACCTTGGAGAAGTGGTGTTCGCTTATCATTTTGACATAACCCTTGCTCGACCATCAAAGAGAGTTTCATATAGCTATTGTAAATTGAGGATGTGGCTAGTAAGAAGTTACCACTGGCATGGTTACCTCTTTGGTTACATGGGTTTCGAAGAAGAAAAGGAGCAGAAGTCAAAAATAAGGAAAACCTATACAAAATAGCTGACTTCCTCGTTTCCTTTCTTTTGTTTCGCCCATCTCGGCTCCCATACGCTCATTCACTAAGCTGAACAGAAAAAGAGCGATTAGTTTTCATATCAGTTGCAACATGGTGAATCGGGGGGTAAACGTCGTTGGTTCGATTCCTGAACCAGCAGGAAAAATGTGTGGTGGTGGGAGTGAGCTCTGCACCTTCCCTTCCTCCACCTTCATGGCTAAAGTGCCCTTGAGCAAGGCACCTAACCCTCAACTGCTCTCCAGGCGCCCCAGTGTCTGGCAGTCCACTGCTGTGGTGTGTGTGTGCCTACTGTTTACGTGTGTGTGTGTGTGTGTGCTCACTTTGGAAGGGGTTAAATGCAGAGGCAATAATTTTCCTTGTGGAATTAATACAGTATATCCAAAATAAATAAATAAATAAATTGGTTGAAATAAGGAACTTTTGGTGGTCCGAGCAGTGCAGACATGCTAGACGCACCAGAAATCTTCGGTGACACCTGTCAGCTTGGTGTGTCGGGATTCAAACCATCGTCTTGACCAGTTGACCATCATCCCAATGAAAAAGTTGTATTTATTTATTTTTCATATTTTTTAATCATTCAGTTTTTATAGTAATTCCTTTTTGTACCAACACTCTATAGATAATTTTATTTCTTATAGCTTTTAATAATTATTGAGTTTAAAATTATTTTACATTTCTAAACATATCTACAGCACAACATTAACTGTTACAGAAAAATGTTTATAAAGAAAGCAGCGTGTTACGTAAGCCAAAATCTCAAAAAGGTATTAAAAAATATATTTTTTTTGGCTCCAAACTGTAGCTGTGACATTCAGGAATATTTATTTATTTGTTTGTTTGTTTCCTCCTGGGCTGAAGCCACGCTACTCTTATACCACCAGCCTCAGACACCTAGCAATAGAGCTATTTATCACGAGCTACACTTTTAGGCACTGACTTAAATCGATATATTATTTTGAAAAACAGTCCCGACAGTGCACTCCCTCCTTAATACCAATACTCACTGGATAGTTTTTTCCCCTCACTTATCAGTGTAAAATCTAGAAACGGTTGTATCTGAAAAAGCAGGAAGTGAGCCATTTCGTAAATATTTTACAAACAACTGGGCCACAATGAGTCACTGAGATCACATTGTGCACACATTGTGACGTTTGATTTGAAAATTAACTGAAACTTTTAGTTTGCACAGCCAATACACACAACCACTGAATGTACACAATGCACACACAACCTACATACTGTGGGACATACTGCATTTAGGCACTGCACCTGCATGAAGACATGCTAGCAATTACAAATTTTAAATGCTAGTGTAAAGAGCATACAATATAAACTACTCGAACTGGGCCTGAGGTCTGTACGGAGAAATCTCAGCCCAAGGTCTTTAGTCCGAGCAAAAGGCAAGATGTGATTGAAAAGATCACGGACTGGGATTTCTCAGTACAGACCAAGCAATTATTATATGGCATTTTAAAATGGCGGCCTTTTTAAATTCGATTTAGTAGCTGATACTTTTTATATTTCCATTTGAAAAATGGGATATATTATGTTATCCCAGTGTACGGGCGGTTGGTGGATGTGGACACTCAAGGTTTCTGGGCAATGACATGAACACAAATGCTCAAATTTGCATGAAAGTCAATACAGTTGTTCTCCAGACAATAGTACAGAACCCTATTCAAAATAAGGTTAAATGGGGCCATCTTTTCATTCCAGGTGCCATCAGTCTGCACAATTTGTAGTTTTCCTGTGCTGACTGAACTCACAAGGTTAATATATTATTTTTTTGCTATATGGCATTGTTGTGACCACCTCCCTTGAAAAGGAAGAGAAAAAAATAAGGAACCAGAAGTTGACGCTTACGTCTGGTTGCGTGTGCAATTTTCCTTTGAAACGAGGCTGTGCCCACTAAATCAAAACAAATGGTGTGTCATTAACACAACTGGGTTTGCTTTCTCAACCTTTCAGATTTATTCACCCTATCAGATCGTGTGTAATATCATGCCGTATCATAAAGCTGTAGTGGTGCTACAATCGAGTGGGTTTTTTATTATCATTTTTAAAATTTTAAATAAAGCATCTCTGGCATCTGATTAGAATGCCTTCTGAACGGCTCCTTGGTGTGGTTTTTCGGACATGTCCAACCAGGAAGAGACGCTGGGGTCGATCCAGAACACGCTGCAGGGACTATGCCTCTCAAATGGTTTGAGAAACGCAAACCCCGTGTCCCCACGGAAGAGCTGAAGGGAGTGGCTGGGGAGAGGGACGTCTGGACCTCACTGCTTAGGCTGCTGCCCAACCCCGGACCATGCGGAGAAAGATGACTGATGATGATGACGATGAATAAAGTTATTAATGTTTGTGAATGAACGCATTACTACAAGTTATTTCTGTACGATTTCTGTAGTGTGAGGGCTTGTAATAGGGCTCTGTATCCTAAAAGCAATTGGTTACTGAAGGTCACCTCCTATAGCTTTTGCCAGTTATGGGCTTGTTGCACAATATAACACTATAACATAGAATTAATGTGTTTTATGTCTGACTTTGTGTTGTTGCAGCGGACAAAGTAAAGGAGCTGATCCAGGACCAGGATGGAAAGCCATTAACTCATGAAAATTTATGCAACATAGAGAGCTGCAGCACTGACCCCGGACCAGCCGAGTCCGGCAACCTGCCAGCCTTCTTCAGCCTAGCAGCCCTCGCCGAGGTCGCTGCCATGGAGAACATGCACCGGTATGCAATGACATGAATCTCACGCACACACACACACACACACACACACACACACACACACACATAGTGTATTATACATACAGTGTTACAGTATGTAGCAGTATTGGATCCATGTTAAATACCATCTGAAAGCATTATATTATACAGAGCACTAAATCATCAAAGTAAACAAAGTGGATATTTGGTGTTACAGCCCTTAGCTTGGTTGGCACAGTGGCGTAGTGGTTAGCACATCCGCCTGACAGCAAGAAGGTCCTGGGTTCAATTTCCAAACTTTTCGAGTTTGCATGTTCTCCCCATGCTTGCTTTTGTGGGTTTCCTCCGGGGACTCTGGTTTCCTTCCACAGTCCAAAGACATGCACATTAAGCTAACTGGCTGTTCCAAATCGCCCATAAGTATGGATGTGAGTGTGAGTGGTTGTGTGTGTCTGCTACCCTGCAGTGGTCTGACAGAAGAACTTTAAAGTCACTGTCAGTGAATACATTCTTATACTGATTCACTAGGACACAGACTAAGTATACCTTCACCAGGCGGTTGTGCACATGAGTGAGTGAGTGAGTGAGCTTTTTAAAAACGTGTTTGTGGGTTGCATGTACGTTTTGTTTAGGTTTGAAAGGAAATTAGCTGGCATGTTTTACTAACCATCTTTCCACTGTTGTTGGAAACTGTGACTTTCACACTTGCTAATGTATCCGCAGTTAAAAAAAAATCTGCCAGGCTTCATAATGTTTTTTATTTTTGCCTGAAAAGTGTCTGCTGTATGATATAATAAAATTTTTATTAAACCAAAATAATGGCACCTTAGACTTATGTACAATACCATATATCTGTACAAACGTATTCCATGATATTTGTATTTCAGTTTCTGTATGTGTTTGTGTGTGTATGTGTGTGGGTGTGTTTTCAGAGGCCAGCGAGCAGTGAGCATGGCTGCTGAAGGTCAGGTGAAGGACATGGCTCCTCAGACTCCTGTGCTGATCTCTTGCGCTGATCAGTGAAGGTGTAGACCTCCTCTGGGAGCGGAATTATTGGGACGTATCTGAGAGCCTTGTGCTGTAGAATATATACATACCGAGAGCGAGAAAGTGTATGTGTGAGTTTGAGAGAGAGAGAGAGAGAGCTTGAATCAAGCAGAGGAGGAAGATGCATTACTGTGGATCTATGGAGTCAACACACACACTCACATACACACACCTACGTAGACTGGCTTCCTCCATTTGCCCTAGACATTCAGAAATGGGAGACGGCGGCTGGTTTAAAGTAACCCCCCCCCCCTTTTTTTTTCTTGCAATATAAGAAAATGCACCTGAGGAAGCTCCGTTTGAAGTTTTGTTTTCAATTTCAACCCTTCTGCATAATACCACACTGATACTCTGTTCGAGGAAAATCTTGTGACTTCCTGCTCTCCTTCCTGCCCAGAAGCAGACACACACACACACACACTGCACAGGTGTGTGTGTGCTTTTCTCTACAGCCCCCATACCTCACAGCCAGCCTGCTTATGTGCCCAAGTCCCTCTCAGCGCAGGCTTCACCTTGACAATGCACAATTAATGCCTAGATGCCTCTTTACCGGTCAATGACCCATTTTGGGACACAGTGCGTATACTCGGCTGCCTCTCCGACACAAGCAGTCTAAGTGAAACTGCGTAAATGCACGTTTGTGACCCAAAACAAACTATGTGACTGAACACTGACCTGGTCAGAAGCCATTCTCTCTCTTTTTTTTTTTTTTTTGTTTGGTTTTTTTTTTCCTTGCGCTTGAAAAGCTCCCTGTTACTGTACTGGGCACCCTTCCACTCTCACGTGCACAGCTATAGAGATGAATAGATTTTTTTAGAGCAGTATACTTGAATGATACAATGCATTTTATGTCAATACTTGACCTTCCTGCAGTGTGTGTGGGGCATCCTATAGATAATCCAAAAGTGTGCGTGCGTGCGTGCGTGTGTGTGTGTGTGTGTGTGCGCGTGTGGGGTGTCTTGATAGCTAATCCAAAAGAGTGCTACTAGTTTCCTAAGGTAGTTTCGTAACAGACACTGCACTAATTTTTAGCTATATTACACTAGATGGCGGTTTATTATTTGCTAGATCAGCTTAGCTAATAAATTATATCTCCTCCAATCTGGTACTTAATAAACTAGCACCTCAGTGTGGAGACTTTTAGACAGATTTTTCCCCTCACAGCTTTTTTTCCCCCGCCTATCATTCGCACTGAACGCGTATGTAATTAATTTCCTGAATGGGGTGTCAGTGTTAATTTTATTGATGCACTTCGTTCCCAGTCATGTGCCAGCAGAAGTCAAACGCGGTTTTTCTATGATGTTGCGTTTGGCTTTTCTGCTGCTTCTGTCCATTCCGGTGAGTTTGCGGCATACAACAGAAGAAAGAGATGAGAGGTAGAGAAACAGCAACCCTGAGGATCTCACACAGCTAATGGTCCAGCACACTCTCGCTCTGGTTTCTCCAGTAAACCCTTATAGATGGTTTCAATCAACCGCCCCCCTGTGTGACTGATGGGTTGCTTACATACCTAGGGGAGAGAAAACCCCCTCCTGATTCTACTTTCAGAGAGCTCATCTCTGTCTATATGAAGGAACAATCAAGCCTGACAGCACGATCAGGGAAATCTTCAACATCTCCAACATTACATTGACTGATTCTTCTTCTTTTTGCTCCCATCATCCACATTTTCCTGCAAATCACATCTGTGAATTTAAAATTTTAGAATTAATATGTTGTTTGTTTGTTTTTTTAAAGAAACTATAATATGATGTATTTGATCCTCTTTTTTTTCTTTTAAATGTATAGTGTGCTTTAGGGAGTGTTTTTGCTTTTTATATGATCTTATAAGCCTCATCATGGGGCCAATTCTACTGGATGAAGACTATTGTGAGAAACTCTTATTCAAATATAATAATAATAATAATTATAATAGTAATAATAATTAGCCAATGAGCACTGAGATTTAATGCACCGCTTCTAGAAGAGATAGTCCCTGCCTTTTTGGGAATGCACATATGACGCAGCCTGCGCTGCCATGTTTAACTATTGTCTAATGAGCACAGTGAGATATACGTATATGTACCTGTGAGAGTCTGAATGTCCCCCTGTTTTCCACAGATAGTCAGAGCCAAGGGATTTAACCTCATTGTGTTTGAACAGAAAGGGTTAACAGGCTCAGATGAGCGCCGTGGCTTCGCCGTGCTGAGTAGCGACGAGGAATATTGACCTGTAATAGCCAGTAACGATAAGAATTCCTCTTGGATCAGGACTTTGCAGAGTGACCTGTGCTGTCTGTATATGAACTTAAGATTGTGATCGTCAGAAGTATACCTTATACCATATGGGTGGTCTTTGAGGAAATAATGAGTTGTTGGAACTGCTAATGTGACGTGAAATATGCCGACTGATCAGTATCTCAAGCTCCAATGAGTTTCAACAATTTCTAAATGTTCGTCTTAGATCAACTTTCGCTAAGAGATGTCTTCCCAAGTGTTCTGTGCACATCCACGGTTGCGGCAAACGAGTTCTTCCCATCATGTATCTGCTATAAAGGAAGAAGTTGTACGTTATATGGTGTACTATAAACCGAGTAGCTGTTTATAGATAAGTGTATCTAATAAACTGGCAACATTGGGGCTACTAATATAAATATATAGATATATATTTATAGCAGGGGTGGACAAATAGCTAGCCAACTGGACAAGTCAAGAGCTTAATGCGCTGCTCAGTCCCATGTTTTGGTTGCCCAGAAACGTAACTTCTTCATTCGGCTGTAATCGCTATCCTAGCACGCAAGTCATTTTGTGGTGTTTTGGTGGTGGTGTTTTTTTAACATGTTTAATCTCAAGGTGAGCTACACCAATCAGCCAATAACTTTAAAATCACTGGGAGCAGAAGTGAAAAACCGCGCTTGTCTTATTACAATGGCCTCTGTCATGAGGTGGGGTTTCTTAGGCAGGAATTAAATGGTCAGCTCTGGAATCTGATGTATTAAAAGCAGGCGAAGCCTAAATTATCATTCCTAGAAGACTATTCTTATAAGGTCTGTTCATCTCCAAAATCATGGGTCTTGTGGTGTGCTCCCAGTATATAGTGGTCAGTACCCAGGAAACGTGGTACAAGGAAAGATAAACCGTGAACCAGGAACTCATTCACAAGCACCCAGGGCTCACTGACGCACATGGTGCGTGAAGGTTAGTCCTTCTTATCTGATTCCACTTGCTGAAAAAGTTAAAGCTGTCTATGATGGAAAGTTATCAGAACAGGGTGCATTGCAGATTGTGTAATATATGAGAATATGTGGCTGCAGACCAGTCAGCGTGCACATGCTTGACCCCTGTACATCATTAAAAAGGGCTGATAATGGACACATGAGCATCAGAACTGGACCATAGAGCAATGTGATCTGACACCTCACATTTTTATTTACATCATATGGACAGCTGAGTGCATGCGCACAACAGTGAGAATGATGTTCCCTAAAGGCAGTCGTCTCTTTCAGAAAGATAATGCACCCTGCATTACTGAAAAAAACTGTTCAGGAATGATTCAAGGGAAATTCGACTCTAAATTTCCTGTCTGTGGGATGTGCTGGACAAACAAGTCCAAACCGTAGAGGCTCCACCTTACAATTTAGGGGAATTAAAGAATGTGCTGTGAACAGTTTGGTGGCAGACTGAAGGGCGCACCCTGAGACGTTTTGAGGAGTCCATGCCTTAATGGGTTCCGAGCCATTTAGGTGACAAGTAGGACCTGCACAATAACAGGCAGATGATTTTAATGTTATGGCTGATCGGTGTATGTACATATTGTTATGGCTGACCATTTTTTCCCCCACTTCGGATTGGTGTTAGCTTTTATGTGCACTAAAAAGTCCACCAATTAAAAGCTCATATGGTAAGTAGTACAGCTGGGAGAACAGGCTCCGAATGAGCCGTGTGCTCCATGGTAACAGCATCATATTGGATTGCACCACAATAAAGCGCATTTTGTTTTAATATATAACACAAACACTTTCATTATGCAAAAATTCTAATTAATGTTTTGTTTTCTTCTCTAGTTACACGAGAGAAGGGGGGGAAAACAATCTGGTGACTGCTGGTCTACTGAGCTATAACAGTGATAATAAAACCCAATAGCCCAGTCGTGTAATCTTGTCCTGAGCGTCCAGCTGATTGATTTGTCCACCCCTGGTACACTCGTTGACAATTCATTAGCTATACTGTATGTGTACCTAATAAACTGCCAACATATGAATGCTATAAGCTAATAATTAACAAGCGGGTTGGTATTTTTTTCCAGATATTTGCCAAAGACAAGGAAGCGCTGTCTCTAAGTAATTTGATGGTGTGTCAGGACAAACCAGGAAAGTTTATTCTAGTCAGTGAGTCAGTTTTCAGGTAATAAATGCATCACTGCATAATATTAGCACAATTAATTCTATATTTGTGATGGGATTTCCTCAGCCTTTAACTGCAGGTTGGCATGGTGTACAAAATATTTTTAAAATGCCTATTTTAGAAGAAAAAAAAAAAACAAACCTATATTTGCACCTTAAACCCAAGCCAAAATATTACACTCTGAAATCAGTTGCCCTTTTCATGGCTATGTCCATTTTCCATGACTATTTGCTCTGATTATTCACCCCTGTGTATTTAAAGACACATTATTGCATCAACAGTTTATCATACAACAACTGCATTGAACAGTGATGCGCTTCTTCGAACATCCTTGCATGATTCATAGATGAGGTTTAATCCTTTCCTCGATACCTCAATTAAATGTCATTCCCCTGCTTTTTCTAAGTACTGTAGAAGCTGCCTCTATAAATCTCGAGTTCCTATAAAGCTATAAAACTTATGGTATAATACCCTTTTTGTGCTAGAACTGTCTCTTGAATGTAATGGATTTTGTACCTGTATTTTTCTAATTCCAATTCCAGTCTTTCTGTACGTGACAGCTTTGTATGGAGGAGTTTGCTCCCAACTGCGATACGATTTATAACAATTTCCAGTCATCATTGTAACTCCAATCTGGCGCTCTATAAACAGCTTCATCGCCTCATCCCTGCATCATCTCTCTGATTGAATAGTTTCATACTTATGTTAGAAACATCATCCCATAATCAGACATCTGATTATATTTGATGAGGAAGTGAAAAACAAGGAAATTAGTGGCAAACAAAGTTGCTGAACCCTCTTATTTATTTTTCTTTCCAACTCATCAGTCTTAAGAGCCTGGATTGCACATCTATTTAAAATGGCCATTTCCTCCTCCCCCTGTTCTGTATAAGAATGTATGTCCACTGGCTTTTAAAGCAATCCTGTTGAAGGGTTACCTTCCTGTGTCCTCAAATGAGTTTATACGATGTGTGCTTGATCTAATTAGTGTCACTAGTACTGTATGACGCCATGCTTGTTACAGCCCTGTTGTCAATGCAGCCTTGCCTTATTGAAACCCTTGCATAGAAAAAAGGGTCCCTTTGCCATTACCCCTTCTCAACAAGTCCTATGTCATAACACTGTCTGCCAACGCAAATGTTATTCCTTTAATGCCTATTAAAGTAACATAGACATAAAACAGTCTGTTTGATTCCTTATGTCCTGCTCAAGACCCAGATGATGTCAGTTCTGGATGAAGATGTCAGGATGAAAAGATTTTAAAGGTTTTTATTATTGAGATGATTTTATGTGGGAAAGATGGTAAAATCAATCAATGAATGAAAAAAAGTGAAGAAATTGTTCTAAAATAACAGACCCACTTCACACCTGTATTCCTGATTGCAATACCTGCAGTGCATGTTACTGCATGGTGAGAGGAACCACAGTGAATCTCACTTTCAGTACAGACCAAACCAAACCAATAATAAACTAGTTAAAAGGGCGTGTTTGGCTTGGTGGTTAGCACGTCCGCCTCACACCAAGAAGGTTATAGGCTCGGCGAGGGAATTTCTCTGTAGAGTTTGCATGTTCTCCCCATGCTTGCGTGGGTTTTCTCTGAGTACTCCGGTATTCTCCCATAGTCCAAATACATGCACATTAGGCTAATTGGCTGTTCCAGATTACCACTAGGTGTAAGTATGAATTGTTGTGTTTGTGTTGGCCGTGTGGTGGACTGGTGTACCCCACCTTTGCTCTGAGTCGGCAGAGATAGGCTCCAGCCTCTCCTCAACTCTAATAGGATCAAGAAGTTTGGCAAATGGATAAATAAAATATAAATAAGTTTGTATTCAAGTTGTCATAACATTTAATAGGCCATGTGATTATTATTATACTATTTATTAGAACTGTATAAGACACAGGATGTAGGCTTCAACACTGCAATTGAAAATGATGTCTGACCTCTGCATATAGAATGCAGGGAAGTGAGATATGATCACATGTGGTCACTCAAAATGGATATGGAAAGGCATAAAATGCCAGGTGTGAACTGACGTACCTAAAGCTGATGCTGATCACCCATTACACATAAGAACAGAGTCCACAATTATGTCGGCCTTTCATAAGTTTGTCACATACATATAACGGTATTCCGTGGACTGTTTAATGTTACTTTTAAGGCTTTTTAGGGATGTAAGCTTTATTTCTTCTCACCTTTTAGCATGTGCAACAATGATATATATTTTATCTCACAACAGGATTCTATTTAAGTAATGAATTGATTTTAAAAATTACCCTGCATCAATAATATATAGATTTAGGCACTGCATAAAGGTAGAGCTCCTGATAGAAAACTACTGATAGATGTCCGAGGCTGGTGTTATAAGAGTATTCTGGATACTTTAAGGGCCGAATCAAGTCTTGAGGAAATAAATAAATAAATAAATCTCCCCTGCTTTTTCTGACTACAGTCTGAAGCGAAAGAAGGAATGAATAACACTGAGTTTTCTTTTCACTCTCTTTCACCTGCTGATTTCTGCCTTCATTTATTTCTTTTGTCTGGTTAGTTTAATTATCCATTTAACGAGTTCATGTTCCATGCTTGCTTTAATGTTTAGTATTGTTTTGATTGATAAAAGTTTGTTTGCCTACCTGAGTTAAATTGTGTAGGGTTTTTTTATTCTGTTCAAGTCTAAGTGGTGGTGTATAAGCCTTTTTTTTTGGGTTGCAGCTTTGTTATGAATAATTAATTTTTAATTATGTATCTGATTTATTGATGATGCGGCAGCCTTATTGCATTATCTGAGGGGTCATGGAAGTGGGAAAACCGTCCAAGTCATGTACCATGCCCATGTTCAGGACCCCCTAAAATTAAATACATCATTATGGGTTTTATACACACACACACACACACACACACACACACACACACACACACAAAACACCTCGAAAACTTCATCTTTGGCAACTAGCATTCTGTTAACCACATCCTGTTGAACTGAAGATGAGAGGTTCCTTCAGTTTTGGGGTATCGCCTTTAGATTATTAATGTCATGAGACCACAACATCCGGATTAGCTTGCTTTTTATTCTTGTGTCTGAATGCAAATGACATAGCCTCAGTGAACACTTTATAATGAATAGTATCCCCAAATTGGGTAGGTCTATGAGCAACCATGCTTTCTGATTGGCTAATCTACTAAAGGATCTCACAGCATATACCATTAGTAGGTACAGTACCTCACTAAAGGTGAAAAAATCTTCATGGTAAACTAATCTGGCTAGCATTCCAACCATTCATTTTTAGACTTCTTCCATGAAAAACAAGAAAAAGTTAGTATTTGATAGTATTTGATGGTTAGGACCTTCTTTTCCAAGGACATTTTTCCCCCTCCAAAAGCAAGAAATAGATCTCTGGGGGGGTTATCATAAGAGTTGTGCAGCAAGCAGAAATATGGCAAGACTGCCTTCTCAGCTTATCGCTTAGTGTTATATGTTTATTGCTAGCTGGCTGTTTCTTCCATCTATCTTTATATATATACTGATGTGGAGGTAAATCCGGGTATCAGGCACCAGTGGGGGCGCAGTGTATTTTGGACCCATGCACTGAGGAAGCCGTATGACCTGTCGGTCTGAAATGTCATAATGTCATATATCTGGTCCTCCATAAATCTTATGCAAATTGCTGGACCTCCCGATCATGAACTGGAATTAATTATTGATCATTAACATCATCAACATACATATACAGAAATTGTAATAGATTTGGAATGAGTGATCATATTTCCTTTATTTAAAGACATCTGTAATCAGACACTGTATAGGGCAGTGGTGGCTTAGTGGTTAAGGCGGTGGGTTACTGATCCAAAGGTCAGCGGTTCAATCCCCACTATCACCACTGTTGGGCCCTTGAGCAAGGCCCTTAACCCTCAATTGTTCAGATGTATAAAAAAAAAAATACTTGTAAGTCGCTCTGGATAAGAGCGTCTGCCAAATGCTGTAAATGTAAATGTAAAAATGTAAATGTAATCCTGAAATGGAGAACTGTCCAATGAAGTCATCACTAATGAAAAATATATTTAAATTGTTAATGATTATACCTATAGAAGAGCAATTGCATGTTTCACTGCACTTTTTGATTACTGGATGATTTATGTGACTGTTGTATGAATAGTTTATTCACTGAGGTGAGTGTAAGATTATTTTATTTTCTTCCATTCCACTCTGTACAAGAATTGCTCGATGACAACACAATGTTATCCGCTCTGGGAGCTCGGCCAGGTGGCGTTGAGCTAAGACCTTCAAAGTCAGTTAAAGAAAGAGGTAACTACAGGGTTAAGAAACCGGGAAGCCGGTGAACATGAAGGTATAAAATGATGAACATGAAGGTGAACATGAAGGTATAAAAGGAGGGGTCTTGATGGACCACTCAGCATCTAGGAATCAGTCATGGGCGTGAGGAGGAACTATAGGGATCCAATCAGAGCTAGAGTATAGCAGACGGTAGACGAAGGTTCTTTCTCGGAACAATTTTTTTTTTCTTTTTTTCTTTTTTTTTTCTGTTATAGCAGATCGATGTGTATAGTATATACAGATATAGTTCACTGACTTACATGTTTAACACAGTGTACCTCATGACTACCCCTTTCAAATTTATTTAGCATATTGCTAAGGGTTTTACTTTTTTTTTTTTTTTTTTTTTTTTTTTTTTTTATTTTCCAGC
>JAQMYF010000005.1:15313763-15325577 GCA_030014195.1 Neosilurus mollespiculum | reverse complement strand
ATATATATATATATATATATATATATACATACATACATACACACACACACACACACACACACACACACAAAAAGAAAGTGAAAGTTACTAAAGTTCATTAAAGTGGTGCAAATTCTCATAAACCTGACTGTACGTGTACATGCTTATCAATTAATACATCTAGATTTAAGAATGGCACTGACCTGGACAGTTTCGATGAGACTTGCTGAGTAAAATGGCAATGCAACCACATATGTTAAACTGGAAAAAAAGAAGAAAGAAAGAAAGACACTTGTTCAAAACCATTAAACAGTTTGAGATAAGAAGTTAAGTGCTAGAAATTCCCTCTTTACAAACTCAACACTTGAGTAAATCCCAAACAAGGCTGAGCAAACATGTTTTCTTCAGAATTTCACAGGCATAAAATCATGCAAGCGGATAAACAGAAGAAAAATTAACTGTAAAAAAAGAGGTAGATAAGATCAAAATTTAAAGTTACAAACACCAATAAGTGGGTGAAGTGGTGAAATTCTAATGATATGAGATCTTTTATCACGGGAAGTTTTTTTTTTTTTTTTTTTTTTTTAAATAAACTTGTGCTATAACCTAAGCTATTTTTGTTTTTTGATATTTCGGTGCATCGTCACACTAACTGGAACTCTGCATGTATTAGTCACATCACTGCCTTCATCTCAGTGCAGTTTACAAGGGAATATACCTTACAGGATACGAGCACCCAAGGATTAACAATAAGGACAATTCCAGTAGAGATGAAGGTTTGAAGAGCTAAAGGTCACAAGTGCAGAGGTGGTCAGAAATAGCTAGAAATATAGAGCTAGGAGAATAAGAGCTAGAGTTACTTGCTGAGTTATAACCTTGTCAAAAATGGCCAATAGTTCATTTTGGAAGTGAAGATTCAAAAGACTTGTTGCATGCAATATTTCAAGATTTCTACATACACCTCATTTGAATTAAAAAAAAAAAAATCATTATTTTACACTTTAATAAAAGCAAGTATGGCTAGGCTGGAGCAATAGTACAACATGTACAGTAGGTAGTGTAGAATTTACCTGTAAAACTGTGGCTACACTTGAACATTAAAAGGTCACATGGCCATGACATGTACAGTAGACACTGTCGGATTTACCTGTGCACTTGTCGCTATGCTTGAGTATTAGGAATATTATGCATATTATTATGAATATTATTAATATTATATCATAATATTATGTATATTGTTATTATTATATGTTATGTATATAATATAATGCTTGGGTATAAGGAGTATTGAGGCCTTGAGTATTAGCAGGTCACATGACCATAACATATTGTATCTCAACTGAAAACAAAAGTACAAAACATCTTTTTCCACAAGACATCATGATATTATCGCCACCATGTCTGCTGAAATGAGATATTATTATACGGCATAAACTTCACTATCATGACAGGACTAAAATCCCAGAGATACCCTGGTCCATTCTGAATAGGATTTTAGAAAGCAAACTTCACGAATGGTATTTTCATAAAATCGACGACCGAGGTAAAAAGTAACGAGTACGACATACTCAACGCCATCCGCAGGGATGTGCGTGCGCCAGCAACAAAAGCTGATCTGTATGCAAGAAGTACCCTTAAAATATACTTCAAGCAGGAAGGAAGTTCAAGTACCAAAATCTAATCAGTCCATCTGCTGGTTACCATGATAACTCTGTATAAAGCTTAAAAACATAAAACCGCTCATTCTTCAGACACCACGCTAGCGACTTTCTCAGACGGGCACACGGATGGACGAGAAAAACAGAACCACTGGAAAATAAGTCAGTGAGGTAACCACCTCGTACACCGTGACTAACTGTGATGCTGTTAAAAAAAACAACAAAAAAACCTAAATACAGAGTCAGACTTATTCGTAATATGTAACATTTCCGTCACAGTTCATATCAAAAGGCTAGTTGATGAACTGTGCATCTGAAATACCTTACCCTTTAAGAATAAAATGTCCCACGATTTTTTTGGGATTCCATCTGTGTGGCAGCTCCCTGTTGGGGGAAAAAAATTTCACTTAAAATTATTCACTAAAGTTAGCATATCAATGTGTAACAAGGGTGTAACTATTAAATATAATGATATATAATTATTCAATATCAAATAAACATCATTAGGTTCACGGAAACAATGGTCTGAACACGAATGCAACGTTTCCAGCAATGCTAATGTGAAAAAGCCATCAGTGAAAACATTAAAACCGCAAAAAAATACTTTAAGGTTAGATATTGAGAACAGGTATTTTCACCAAGGAAAGGAATCCATGATCATCCGTGCTGGTTTTCTTCCATGGTTTTCCAGGTTTTATGGTGTTTTTGGGCTCGTCAGTGAAATTCATCATTCTAAGAACGTACCAAAGTGTTGATTTGGCCATTCATAAAGTTTCTGGTCTCTCTTTGATTGGTATCTGTATTTCCAGCCCACATAAATAAGTAACCCTGTCCAAACACTTTTAATCCTGTAAACTTTTTTAGTTATATATACACACTATATATGTTGCTTGGTATGCCTCCGCTGTTAAACTTTTTTAGCGTGTGCTCTGACCCTGAACTTTGACCTATGCCCTTCAAACCTGTACCAGGTCACGGGCACTAATTGATGAGGTGCTGGTGAAACACCGGTCCAAATCCATGCATGCTGAGCCTGCAGAGTGTGCCCAAGGTTTCTCTACGGTGACCTCATGTGACCTTCATATCGACCTGTGACATCAGAACCTGTTCCAGTTCATGGGCTTTCAGTAATGAATAACTGGTGAAAGTGCGGTCAAGTATGCAGTACGTTGTTCCCTTTTCCCCCCAGACAGCATGGAGCTGGAGCTGAACAACACAAGACGATTACGTACGCTGTCAAGAATTTCATGAGAAAAAAGCAGACAGACAGGCAGATATATAGATATACAGAGACAGATAATACAGATGTTTATTTAGTGCTGCTACCACGCAATGCCACACAGCCACATTAAAGTAATAAGACCAGAAATCATGGTTCTGCGCTCGAATGAGGAACACTCTCCGTCTGACTTGCACACTCACTTCCATTTGACTCAGCATCAGATAACCCTTACCTTAACCCAAGGGGGATCCCTGAGCACCATCTCACGAGAACAAAGTGAAAAAACTGTCAAATATCACTTGCCTTGGCAGAGGGGTGCACTCGCTGATGATTCCCTCCGTCCCAAGGGTCACACCCTGGACCACAAATGTGCTTCCCATCCCCTTCCACAAAGCCTTCGGACCCTAATAAATTAATACATAATATGTATACATACACAACGCAAACGATAGAAAAGCATTCTGGGATATACTGAAAGACCAGAAGGCTTTGATACCTGAGTTTTGGAAAAGTTGTACATCACATTAAGAGCTGTTAAAGGTGACAGGTGGTAGCATCTGGCGTGGTAATTCACCTGAAAAATGAAAAGTCCGAAAATAATAAATTACAATTAAATTGATTAAATTGCTTTAAATGAATCTTTGGACTTCTTTTACACATTTTACCATCAAATGACCTTGTAAATACCACACAACCATAAATATCCCGAACATACACCCCCTTCTGACTTTGTACTCTGTCTGTACATCTATTTAGACAACTCACAAGACAACAGTCGTCTTTATAATGTTGACAGTAAAACAGTCTTATACATCGACCATCAATTAAATGATGATTTAAAGCAAAAGAAATATTTTCTTTCTAGCAGCGATATAAGATTAAAGATAGCACTCAGAGAGTACAAACCTCCACCAAGAACAACAACAACAGCAGCAAAAAAAAAATCATCCAATCACTCCATGCCAAAAAAATCTTTTTAAAATATTCCTTAATCCTAATTTTGCTCCACACCACTTCCAAAAACTAAGAGAGTCTTCCCTGTCCAAAGCCTCACCTCTGCTAGAAACTTCATGAATATCTGCACCAAATTTTTACGAACACAAACCGAGGGTAAAGCAAGCAACCGGGGGGAGCCGATTAACTCGCAAAACAGAAACACAGATTCGTTTTCGCTCGGTAACCACGGGAGCACAAACTTCCGCTCCATTACAACTCGGAAAAGTAAAATTCTGTTCAGTATAGTTGAATATATGAGAGATTTTCTAAAATAAGATTGAAATTAACCCATTTATAAGATTTCTGTCTTACTACGGTGTATTTTTTGACATTTCACTTTTGAATTTTTTTCCATTTCTTTTCACCTGATATTTTTGCACTTTGTTAGAAATTGTTTGAAGAATTGTTTGACGTACGAACACAAAAAGTAATCAGTAAAAATGTCTAGAAATAGGTTCCACAATTCATTCATTCATTTTCTGAAGCGATTAATCCTAATTAGGGTCACGGGGAGGCTGGCGCCCATCTCAGCCGACTCCGAGCGAGGGCAGAGTCCACCCTGGACAGCTCGTCAGGTTACACAATATAATACAGTTATTTTATTGGAATCATATAACAGTAAATACAAAATACGACCAACTATATTCAGAATATTTTCTTTTCAAATCTTTGTAGGACTTCCTGAGGTACCAACCAGTTGACTCTACGTGAGCTTCATGACGATTTTAAGCAGTAAATGAAATTTCAAATGAATAAAATAATAAATTTGTTCAGGTTTCCTGTAATTCATGACTGATTTTTTTTTTTTTTTTTTTTTTGGCATATCTGGGGTTTTTTTCTTTCCCAGTTATATTTCTTTGCGTCTTGATGTCATGTCTTTGTGTAGGTGTTTCTTCCACCTCTGGTAGTTTTCTCTGTCGGTAATGGCAGCTCCAAACACTCCAATATCTTTTAAATCTGTGGTGTGTTATCTCTGTAAAAGGTCAGTATCCTGTTTTCTTTTTTCTTTTTTTTTTTCCCGCAGGTCTTTCAAGTCGTTTCTGAATCCCAGCGAGTCTTACAGCGGGCCGAGTGAAAATTGCAGAAACACTAAAATAATGTGCTGATGTTTGTTCTTTTTTTTCTCGAGCAGCTATTCAACACCAATGCTGACCGCAGTTCTGGTTTGTAGATAAGCTGCAGGTAGAATAAAACACGGGACATGCAAACTTCTGCACTCAACTGCACAACGATCCCAAGAGTAACCCTGGGTTTACAATGGGGCACGATGTCCGCGATCTTCGTGATTTGAGAGAATCGTCATGAGCGTGGGGGGGGGGTGAGGGATCAAATCGTGATGATCTTGAGGGAACGTGGTGGATTCGTGATGCTTCGCGCCGCGATTATTACGGTTTGACGCCAATCGTGATAGAGCGTGGGAATCGTAGTAGAGCTTAACAGACCTTACAGAGCGTAACAGACCTTGATGCGCCATCTTAAGGGATCTTGATGAACCTGGCAACACAATTCTTTCAAGTTTCATCTCTTAGATGCACCCCGCCTCCTTTTTATACCTCAGTCGTGCTCCCAGTGCGCTCATATATCATGCAGCTCCATGCTTTTTGAATCGCGGCGATCGTGCCAGAGTGTAAACCCAGGGTTAGTATTGCGTTGGTGCAAGATGGGTCATATTTACAAAAGCATAATATGTATTGATTACTGAATTATGTGACAAAAAATGTAATAAAAGTTGGATAATTATCTTTACTAGCATTTACTTTTACTTTATTTTCAGGTTTACCTGGCACTGTCGCCGAAACACGATACATGGATGGGCTAAAACGTTTTCTGTGAAGAGGCTGAACAAAAACAAAAACACAAGGACAGCTTGTTAACAACACACCTTACACAAAGTTCACGACCTGCGCTAAGTGTATTAGCTTTACGCTACCTTGCAAGACCGATCCCGAAACCAGCAAATCTGTTCAGCTGATCTGGAAAAAAGAAAAGAAAGAAGAAGAAGAAGAAGAAGAAGAAGAAGAAGAATCAGAAGTCGTGACAGTGTAAAACACGTCGCAGCTTGTTGGAAAGATTTCACGCAACCACTATCAGTCATAGTTAAGCACCTTTCGCTTACAACCCACATTTTCATTTGTTGTTGTTGTACGGATTCTCATCGCTACGACGGATTAAGCTGACATGGGTTTGGCTGAGGTGGATCTGAAAGCTTCGTTTGTTACGTTCACAGATAAAATGTGTGTGTCTGTCATGGGGAATAAACATCATGTCAGTAAGTCAAAATGGGGCAATGTTCATACATCTGTTCCAAGACGAATAAAAAAAAATCTGTTGTAAAAATGTTCTGGGTTTATTGTAGTGCAATCACAGGGCTACGGTAAGAAAACGATACGATTCTGAGCACCCAAAAAGGCTATGGAATTCGAGCCAGTGATCTCCAGACATTAGATAGTTTGTATTGGGCCACTTGGAAGCCAAAAACAGTACTCTTATAATAATAATAATAATAATAATAATAATAATAATAATAAAAATAATAACAATTATTCCTCATCATGAAGAAAGAAAAGTTGCACATAAGTTCCCAAGAACGCTTTACCCACAGTGATGTATAGACGCATGAGCTTCATGATATGAGGTTTAGCCTGACTGAAAGAAAGTGCCGTCTCATCGAAAACCTTCAATATAGATTATCATTGAGGATCCGCGACCGTGCACTGGCTGTGTCATGTACTGTACTGAACCTGCCCTTAAAATGGAAATAAAACAAACTTCCTTACTTAATGACTTTTTACACTTTTTTTACATTTATGTATATTTTACATTTGATTGTCTCGAGTCCAGAAGGTCCGGTTGAATTAGTTGTGTGTTCTAGCATGAGCTGCTCAGCTTTGGTTTACGGGACAGGCGCTATTTCAGCCTGCATGAGCGCGGAGCCGCACGTAAAACCCTGCGCCTTCCTCAACGATGCGTTCATTCCAAGTCAGATCAGAGCGTAATTACCTGTTAGAGGTTTTTAATATTTAAACCTGGGGATTTATTATTTATTTTCGACGCGCATAACAGACTTGATCAGCTTTCCGACTCGCGCTGAAGAGGGAAAATCCTGTATTATATCAGAGGAGAAATTATGTGGGAAATCCAAGTTATTCCAGAAACATTTAATTAAAAAAATACAGCAATAGATTTCTGCAAAGCCTGTTTATATTTCCCACAGGTCCCCTGTAGTACATCCAAAAGAATCAGATCCTAGCGCAGATGGAACAGGTCTGAGATGCTCGTTCCTCTGCCAGTTGTGAAAAGCAGCTTGAGCAGTAAGTACACTGATACCAGAACAACCATTTATATTTAGAAATAATATTATATCTTTATAATACGTGTGTGAGATGGCAAGAGGCACCCTGCATGCAGGAAATACGCAGATTTTTTTTTTTTTTGGAAAACAAAAGTGTAAATAGGACAGGACTCCCACCGGCCGCCTAAAAGGGGCGGATTCGTGTGACCCGTGCGTTGTTTTGCAGGGTTTTCTTGGTAAAAAATGGCCGGATTTGCGTGACGTCTTATAATTTCATGGGTTTTTCTTTGTCAGAAGGGTTGGATTCACGTGATGTGCAAAACATCAGTCACTTGAGCCGTTCAAAAACAAGCTCAAAGGACCGAAATGCTTCCGGAGGGGTTCGCTCGTATTCGAGCCACTCTGAATTCACACCAGATTTTGAGTGGGTCCAAAACTTTTCCCAAGAGCGTGAAAATGAACCATTTACCTCAAATTCGATCGTCTACCTCCAAAAATATATTCGAATTCGAATACCCCCAAACTGAAATTCGCTCGTACTTTCGGCCGTGATTGCTTACAGGCTTAACGTGCATGTCTTTGAACTGTAGGAGGAAACCAGCATAGCCAGATGAAACCCATCCGAGCACAGATAGAACATGCAAACCCCGCATAGAAACGCCCTCGCCGAGGCCGGGGTTTGAATCCTTCTTGCTGTGAGGCGGACGTGTTAACCACGATGCCACCATGTGCGCATATATAGATATAGATATATATATATAAATAAAACCACATTCCTCTAGTACAGTGATGGTATTTTGAAAATGAACGCAGAATGTTTACTTTGTGGTGCCGTGACTAACAATTTCACGCTTCTACAAGAAAAATCATCCTATCTGTTGTTGTTCTGACGTCATAAAACCCCTTATAATATGCAAATATTCATGACGTCTCAATGAATATGCAGATGAGCTCGTGACCTTATCTGATGAGTGTTTTTTGAGCATGCACGAGCTCCTTTGGCTGCTAACAGTGTATGAAAGACCTGTGGGTGTCCCTACAGCCTGGTGTGAGGAGGATCTGGGGGGTTTATCGCACAAACACAGCACTGTGTTCACTCCTTCCCTGCTCACTCTTCACCCTGACGTACCGGAAGGTGGAGCGGCTGACTGAAACTCGTCTCCGGCCCCGGGTGCTGCAGGAGCCGCTTCGAACTGCGGCGTGCTGTCACCAAAGTGCAGGTTTCTGCTGCCGGGGATGTCCGGAGGTGTGGTGACCCAGTGCTGGAGATCAGTGCTGGATGAACTGTTAAACGACCTTCCCGAATAGCCTCCGCCGTACGACGGCTCCTCCCTGCCCCTGTAACCTAACCCGTCGAAGCTGTCTGGGCGACGGGAACTCATGTTCATGGGGAAACAGTAGGGACAGTAAAGTGAGCAAAAAATAAACTTGTTAACACATATGAAGAAGAAACATTTCGAAACTGCAAGGACCTCCCGGCGTTTGGTCAGCGCTTCACTGTCAAAACAACTGTAGCTTGGGATTTAGCTAGAGAGCTAACTGAACTGTAACCTTTGACCTCTGACGTTACTTCCGGTTGCGCGCTGGCCTTCTGGGATATGTCAGCCCTGTGTTGCCAGATCGGTAGTTATCAACTTATGACAAAAGAAAACATTTTGTGTTTGTGTCTCTGTGTGTGTGTCAACTATCCTGTTTTCTTTCTACATAAAAATCAAAAAACCTCAATGAATATTTTTTTAATTAATTTAAATTTTCCTGATTTTACTTTATCCAGGGTCACTGGGAGGTCGGAGCCTATCTCAGCCGATTCTGTGCAAAAATCAAGGCACACCCTGAACAACTTGCCAGTTCATTGCAAGGCCAACACACACACATACAACCATTCACACTCACACTCACACTCAGGGACAATTTAGAACAGCCAATTAGCCTAATATGCATGCCTTTGGTCTGTAGGAGGAAACCGGGAATACCCAGAGGAAACCCACAAATACAGGGGGAACATGTAAACCCCATGTAGAAACGCCGTTGTTGAGCCCGGTACTTAAACCGAGGACCTTCATGCTGTGAGGCGGACGTGTTAACCACTATGCACCATGTAATTGTTCTAAAACTTACATTAAAATTAAAATATGATCATGCATTGTAATTACCTCATAGTTATGGTGATTATGTATGTGTGTATTATAAACATGGTTACAGGTATATGGTTAAAGATATGTAAAAATGTTTCACAGATTAGCAACAACCTAGCAATCAGTAAACACACACACACTCACACTCACACACACACACACACACACCCGGCCATGTCTCTCACTGTCTATGGTGAGGGGCATGTAAAAGAACCATTACTGATTTTCGTCAAGAGTAGTATGTTTCTGCCCTGCGATGGCCTGGCGAGCTGTCCAGGGTGTACTCTGCCCTCGCCCAGAGTCGGCTGAGATGGGCGCCAGCCTCCCCGCGACCCTAACTAGGATTAAGCAGTTCAGAAAATGAATGAATGAAATAATACAACAACATCTTAACATTCCAGAAATCACTAGGAATATGAAAGAAGCCACGTAGCTATACTAAAGATCTTAGAACAGACCACCAAGGTAGCACAAGATAATTCAGAGCATAAGTGGGGGTTTCACCTAACAAACCAGATTTTGCTAAGGAGGTTGGAGAAGCTGTATAGCTGCACGTTCTAAAACAAAGTCAGCTTTTTTTGATACTGAAATACCATAGTGGTTTCATGGTGAATTTTTCTAACTGCAAATATACTGCAAATTCCTTCAGATACCAACGAACCCTTCGAGAGAGAAATAATGGCCATTGTTTGGTGGAATCAAGGGACCTCATCATTGGAAGGAATGGAGGTCGTTCTGCTTTGTATAGACAGTGATCTGCCCCATCCCTCTCCAAAAATAGATTGCAGAAGTGGTCATATGTTTGACAGCTCTCAGCTTGTCTCTATCCTCTCTGTCGGTACCCTATGAAGAGCTGGTATACCACAGCAACAGTATCACAACCCCCCCAGTGAACATCTGGGATAACTTAGCAACCAGCTGGAACACCATAGCAACCACTCAGCAACATATTACCAACCATATGGTGTACAATATGTATGGTGTGACATTCTTTATAAAAACCTTTTGGCAGGTTGCTATGATATAAGATAAATACCTTTTGAGGGATTTTTTTTTTTACAGTAATATAGCAAGAAGATGAATAAATGAATGAATGAATGAATGAATGAGATAATTATTTTATTCCTTTAATTATTTTATTCCCTAAGGGAAGTCATCTGCTTTTCATCACACACACACACACACACACACACACACACAAACACACACACACACACACACACAAACACACACACACACACACACACACACACAACCACAGGCACTTTTATACCAGGATCTAACATATTACAGCTAAAAAAAAAGTGAAAGTATTTGAGAGGGCATCATTTTTGGGTGACTTTTTGATCAACCTGGCAACCACACCTCGTGGTCGAAATCAAAATTAAAGGTTTTTTAATTGTAAATATTTCAGGACATATCGTTTATAATTTATTTAATTTAATATAATTCACCAGCAAAAATAACCAAAATGCAAAAAAATATTTATACGGTTATAAATATTATGCTACACACGTAGCTCTGCTCTCCAATGGCTGCTTCAGTGCTAGTGACCAGGTTGCCATGTACTCTTTAATTAGTCAAAAGTTAAACCTGTCTTTATTTCTTATCATTATAAATAAAACAAATGGTATGTAGTAATAACGCCGTATACGTATATAATATGGTGATAGATTTTCAAAACTACTAATCTAGAGCTCATTTTACTAACATCGGGTCGTTTTGTTTGATACAGACCTGGCAACCCTGGAAGCTTTCACCCTGCAACAACATTCATTCATTGATTAGTTGGAAAGGATGCGGTAAGTAAAAACGTTTCAGTGATTATTATCAGTAATAAATTTTCAAAAAAAAAATGTAGTGTTAATAAAAATGAGTGTAAACTACGGTTTCGTTATTTGTATGTCTGGGTTGCAGTTTGTTTTCAATGGTAACGGAAAGAAGATTAGCATCCAGATAGCTAGCTGTCTCCTAACCGTAATATACATATAATAGAGTTCTGGTGTTTATTTATAGAGCGTGTCATCTGTAAATTACGGTAAACATGATGCCTGTCGGTTCTGCAGCTGCACCAAATTTTCCTCATATTTTACTAAGATCATATCATATAGGTCACTTTATTTATAGTTAGACAGAGATGGTGCACATCTGTGCATGCAGATGTTTCATCATCACACCTGCATCCTGTTCAACAATGCACAGTGACCACCTCTGGCCAGATGTGATCTGGGTGCTGGTTTGATCTCAGTTCAGCAGTTAGACACTGGGCTGATCTGAGTTTATCAGGTGCAGGAGGAATCCTGGGATTTAAAACATCTCAATATTTATAGTAAATGAATGAATAAACAAACAAATAATAAACAAAAAAAAAATATATACACACACTCATACATACTTATATATATATATATATATACTCATACATACATACATGCATACATACATACATACATACATATATATATATATATATATATGTATATATATATATATATATAAGTATGTATGAGTGTGTGTGTATATATAAATAAA